>JAQQSZ010001805.1:0-14956 GCA_028646595.1 Phalanger gymnotis | reverse complement strand
GTCCCCAGCAGCTTTTCCCACTAACCTTCTCTTTTGTCTTTGGTGTTTGTGGGTTGAGAGTCTGGTAACTGCTGCAGCTCACTGATTCAGGGCGCTAGGGCCTGTTTCACCCGGCTCCTGGTCTGGATGGTCCATGCCACCCATGGAGGGCTCGGCTCCCCTCGGCTCCCCTCTGCTCCCAGCTCCATACGCGAAAGACCTCACCCAGCAACCATCCAGGCTGTCCTGGGCTTCCCTCTGCTATTTTGTGGGTTCTGCAGTTCTAGAATTGGTTCAGCGCCATTTTTTATAGGTTTTTGGAGGGACTTGGCGGGGAGCTCACGGTAGTCCCTGCTTTCCAGCTGCCATCTTGGCTCCCTCATCCAAGAAATGTTAATGGATGCCTTGAGAAAGAAGTACATAGAAATTATATCTGCTCACTCCTGGCTTTCTTACCCACTTAGCTCAAGAGGAGCTGATAGCAGACATTGGGAGCCTGCAGCCCCAAGGCCATATGTGGCCTTCTAGGTCCTTGGGTGCAGCCTTTTGATTGAGTCCAATTTTACAGATCAAATCCTTTCATTAAGAGGATTTCTTCTGTGAAGGCTGAATTCAGTCAGACCTAGAGGGCAGAATAGAGTATTGGGAGTTCATAGAGAAGACATGGCAGAAGCTGATACATGCTTGCCTACATACTTGAGATAAAGATGAACATGGACAATTTTCCTAACACTCACCTTCTTGTGTTGAAAAGTGGAAGGGGTAGGGGTAAGGGGTGCTCTGGCCAGCTCCAATTGGTTTGAAACTGACAATTATTAAATTTTCAGTGTGAGCACTTACATGTTATGTTTCAGCAAATACTACAAAGCAGGGTTGTAATATGGGTATTTGTCTAGACCTAAGGAAGAGATGCAGAAAACGTTAATAATGCAGATTAAATGCAAATGTGTGCCATGCATTTGTTTGTTTTTCAGACAGCCAGTACCTAAACATTTACCAGCATATCCCTGAAAGAGAGGATCTAAATTGCCTATGCAACACGATTTTGGATTCTAGTCTTCTACCAGAAAAGTGGGTAGTGCCCGCCTTGGAGGTTTTAACCATGAGCTTAAGAGTTCAGAAATATGACCTTCCAGAGAAAAGGGGGGCGTTCCCGAGTGACATGCCTTTAAGAGAAAGAAGATAGTTTATGTAGCCACCACAGAAGCAGCAGCAGAAAAGAGACTTAAAACCAAAGACTGAGACCTTGCCATTCTCCATTATGGCTATGAAAGATTCATACACTTCAGGTCTGATAGGAAAAGAGTGCCTTTCTAGCACTACTAAGTGTGTTCGCCTTTTGCGGGGAGTACAAACCACAGAATGACATTGCATGTCTTGGGGAGACTCTAGAGGACCCTGGGGGAGAAGTAAGTATTCAGAGGAATGTTGGAGTGTTGCCCTGCTAGCATTCCTGAGTTCGGTCCCCTTGACCAGAGAGTTTATGCACTACTTACTGTGAGTGCTTTATCTATTTTCTGTATCTGTTTATGGGTTCCTTTGAGTGGCCTAAAGTGTTTTATGTATTTTCTATATCTGTTTATGAACTGCTATGAGTCCTCTGTGTCTTCTGAGTTTTCTTTGGGGTGAAATAAAAGCTTGCTTGTATCTAAAATGCAATTGTTTTTTCAAGTTCCTAGAGACTTATATTTGGAAACTTCTTAGAGTAAACTCTGAATGGGTGAATATGAAGAAAAAGATGATGACTCTTTTGCATCAATCTCTCTCCCAACATTAAATTTAGTCTATATCAACTCAGAGCTTGATGGGCCCCTTTATCTGGCAATCCTACCACTAGGTATGTGGCCCAAGGAACTAAACAAAAGAAAAAAACAGTCCCATATGTGCCAAAATATTCTCAATAGCGGAATAAATTGTGGTATATGGTGAATGTAATGTAATATTATTTCATTGCAAGAAATATGAAGAATTCAGAAGCATAGAAGAGGATATAAACAGAAAGATTTTATTACGCCTTTGTTAAATTTAATATGCACATTTCTTTCTAAAAACTACATAGCAAGTTCATAGAGAATTGTATATGAAACTTTGAACTTTTATATCTTGTTTTTTAAAAGAAATATGAATATATTTGATTTATCAAAAGAGTAACAAATCTGTTTGGTTTATGTCCTTTTTTATACTTCTGAATTTTTCTTACAGTGAAATGATTCTTGGCCCTTACGCCTTTACCCCATCACAGGCAAGTCTTATCCACAGCTTGGAAGTCATGGGGTGGTGGTAGAGGAGAGAAGATATAAAGACCAAAAATGACTTCACTATGAAAAAAACAGAGAATTTTGAAATGCAAAAGATACAAAGAACTATTTTACTTTTCCCTTTTTAAAAATTTAACATGTTCATATTACTTTAAAAACAAACTATGTAATAAGTTCATGGTTTCATGGATAATCCTCTCATGGCTTTTAGTATATTGAAATTGTGTTAATGGTTAAGTTCAAGACAAAAAATTAAGAAAAGAATTAAGATAAACATGAAAAAACATATGAACTGAAAGAAAAAAACAGACAGAATAATATTCCAAGTAATAACAAAAATGTTAATTTTCTTAAATTAAGAAGCCAGTTGAACTCAAATTATTTCAATGACCAGTCATGATCCTAAAGAATAGACATGCAAACCCATATCCTGCACTATCACCAGCACTACACTTCGTGGCAGAGAGGCAACTACAAGGCCTAAATGTTACTTTGTTATAAGATTCAGTTATTTTATTGTTCAGCTTTCCTGAATTGTTTTTTTCTGTATTACAGAGAAAAGACCAAATGGAGGATATATGTGAAAACAACTATGGTGTTAAAAAATGTCAATAGAACAATTTTAAAAGTATCAAAAGTAAAAAAAATTGTTTTTAAAAAATATGGGTTCTAAAGGCAGCTAGGAGACACAATGGAAAGAGCACTGGGCCGGAAGTCATGAAGACCTGAGTTGAAATCCATTTGCTAGTCGTGTGTCTCTAGGTAGGTCACTTAACCCCTCTCCACCTCAATTTCTTCTTATGCAAAATGGGAATCATAATAGCCCCCTGAGTTGTGAGGATCAAATGAGATAATATTTATAAAATGCTTAGCACAGTGCTTAGCACATAGTAGGGGCCTAATAAATGCTTATTTCCTTCTTTCCTGGATGATACATTTTTGTAACCATCTATTTCCTTAGCTTTATAAATAAACTGTCTAGTCTTCATATGTCAATTCAAGCATTCAAGCCTAGATAGAAAAAGAGGTAAATAGCAAAAAGAAATGATCGGTCTCCTTATAGTTCTCAATTTAAATAAAAATAGCTATAATGATAGTTTGAGATACTATATTATCTTGGAGGGGTAATCAATCCTTTATATTGTTTTGTCAGCCATTATAATTATCACCACCACCATCATATCACTGCTATCTCATTTTTCTCTTCTCTTTTTGCTGTATTTCTGATAGAATCTGTTATTATCCTGCATATTATTCATTTATAGTTAACATTCTATGGACTACTGCAAAAGTAGAATAAATGATTACTTTTTGTAAATGAATAAAAGTATTGAAATGTAAGCTCATTCTATATAGACTTGACTTTGCAACCACTATTAGCAAACAAGACAACAGGAATGATATATGTCTACCTCATATTGTTCCCATATGGTTTAATCTCTTGCCTTAAGTTTTCACATTTTGAAATTTTTCCCTTCAATATTTGGACATTTTTAGTATTTGGTACAGTGACATCTATTAAAAATATCTCTCTGAAGTTTTTATAGATCAATATTACATCTGAGCAATTGTAGCCAGACAATGATGTCTGTAGGGTTATTCTTGTTTCGATATGGGCTTATTTGTTCAATTCTGAGGGATATTTGGGGGATACTATTTGAAGGATGGGAATTTGTCATCTACTGGTATGTAAAAGATAGGGAATCTTTGGTGTTTAATTCTAGTCACTTGGATGTGTAGGCATCCAGTGAAGGCTACATTTTTGCAAAGTATAGCCATACATTGAAGTTTTTATCATTTGATTAATATTCATTGATCAGCAAGCATATGCTCTTTAAGGATAAACTTTCTGTAATCTCTGATGGCAATGACCTGACCCTGAATTGCTATCATAAACTCTTCCCTGTCTATAAACAAATCTGCATGACTAAGCCATTTCTTCTACACATCGTTACAAGTTTATGTGCTTCTCTGTCTCAGAGTACCTTTTAATTCCACTCTTGGAACTTAGCCATTTCGTAGAATTTATCCAAAGATAAATCACTATCAGCTGTATTTAAGAAATCCATTGATGTACCTGATGTCAGATGTTTCTTTGTATAATGAGATCTATTTGTTTCAAACATATTTGTATATCTCTGAATTCATAATTTATTTGTGTCATTCGAGAAAACTAATTAATCTTTTTCCCTTCTTATTTTTAGCAAGGAATTGTTCATCTTTCTATAGTGGCCATTGGGTGCATAGGCTTATGTTATGTTGAAATTGTATGGACACCATCTAGATCTGTTGTTAACCATTTCATCATTCTAAAATTATATGTTAAAATTGATATTGTGGAGGTTTCCATTGTCCTAATTACATTCTCCCCATTAAGCTTTCGTTTCAGGATGCCAGTGAGTCTCTTAACACGTTCAGTCTCAGCTGTCTCCTTACTGGGCTTATATTTTATGCATATCACCTAAAGAAGACCAAGATATTTTTAAGTGTCGCTTTCATCTATTGTTTCATTTTGTCCTCTGGATTCAAGCTCAGAGTCTTTGATCTCTATTCCTGCTTGGCGCTCATTACAAATTTTACTTCTATCTGGTACAAAAATACATTTTGATATCACTGGAGAAAGTTTCCATCAGATTAAGTAGCTACTTCTTGGCCTTTTCAGTGCTTTCTTATCATAAGCTTGCCATTATCCACTGTATATCAAACAATTAATATGATACTCTGGTATAATTCCGTCTTTGACTTGAAAGCTTCAGTACTATTCAGGAGTAATTATGATAGCTGACTTTGTGTTAAGCATTGAAGGACTCAATTCAAGTCCTGGGACTTAACTTTAAGCCTAAATTTGTTACCCTTGAATTGAGCACAGAGGACTTAACCTATTTCCCTAGAAGATGATATATTTTATATCAGTTGTTCTTGAAATTATTGTGTCAATGGCATGTTTTTAATAGGAAACAGTTTTCCATATGTACATAAATTATTCTAGCATTATCATTATGTTTGAATCTATTTTATATAGTGTTGCTACATGACCAAGCCATGAGTATGCAACTGAATCAGACTGTACATAAATAAAGGCAGTATAAATGTTATAAGGCTTTTTGCAACTTGTTCAATAATCCCTGAATCAATAAGGAGGGGTTCTTTATGCACTTCAGACATTTTGGCAAACCCTCAGATGATACATTTTTGTGCATAATTAGGGACTTTTTGTGCAAAGAATGCTTTGGACCTGGGTGACCTGTAGATATCAAAATGTCCAATCTGAACTCACATTATTTCTACCCCCAAACCCTTCCCTTTTACAAACTTCTATGTTACTGTCAAGTAACCACCTTCCTCTCTGTCTTCAGGGCTCACAATTTATGTGTCATCTTCAACTTCTCACTATCTCTCATTGCCTCATATCTAATTTGTTGCCAAGGTCTGTTTTTTTTTTCATCTTTGCAACATCTTTCCAATACACTCCCTTCTCTTCTCTGAAACTGCAAACTCCCAGATTCAGGCCCTCATGTCCTCATGGCTATACTTTTGCAATAGTTTGCTGATTGGTCTCCTGCTACAAGTCTCTCTCCACTCCAGTCCATCCTCCACTCAGTTGCCAAATTATTTTCCTAATGCAAAGATCCAATCATGTCATTCCCATTCACAATTTACTCAAGTGGCTCCCTATCATCTCCAGGATTAATATGAAATCCTCCATTTAGTGTTCAAAGCCCTAGCAAACTTCACCCAAACACATATACTTTCCCAGTCTTCTTATTCCTTACATCTCCCCACATTTTGATCCAGTGACACTGTTCTCTTTGCTGTTTCTCGAACCAAAGCTCTGGGCATTTTCACTGACTGTCTCTCATACCTAGAATACTCTCTCTTCTCAACTCCACCTATTGACTTCCTTCAAATCTTGGTTAAAATCCCACCATCTACAGAAAGCCTTTCCCAATACCTCTAAATGCTAGTGCCTTCCCTCTCGATTATTTCCTGTGTATCTTGTACATAGCTTAGTTTATATAGTTCACATATTATTTCCCCTAATAGATTGTGAGATTGAGGGCTAGGTATGTCTTTTGCCTTTCTTTGTATCATTAGTACTCAGCACAGTGCCTGCATACTTGCAGTAGGCAATTAATTCTTATTAACCAAATGAAATAGTACAAAGCATATAAACACATAATTATCCTGTACTTGAAGGATCACTGGTGATCTCATTTCTTTTTAGTAAATCTGTAATGCTTCTGTTAATAAAGATGAGATCAAGATTGGATCAGCGAATAAGCAGGAAAAGTATTTTACTAGTCCTTTATGCACTATTATGAAGCACTTGGACCAACAATTATGGAGCTTTCCCACATCTGCCTGCCACTTTTAAGTTTGGGAGAGAATTTAGAGCTGCAATCACCTCATTTAACATAACTCTTCTATCATTTACTATATTAATGACACTCAGGCTAAATACTTTGGGAACAAAGTTTATTTGTATGAAATCACCCATTAAAAATTCTAATAAATTCTGTGAAGCCAATCTATCTACACTGTCAGCTCCAAGATAGAAATATCTACTTAGGTTTATTTGTTTTCCCCAGTTCAATTCAACTAAACAAAACTTACAATGAGCAGAGTTCTGAAGTATTCCGAGTTTGTCTTCTGCCATTGCCTCTTCTCTCTCCATCTGTCCTTGTCTGACTTTTCTCTTTAACTGAAGTTCTGAATTTCCAAACACCTATTGAATATCTGTACCTGGATATCCTTCCAGCTCTCCAAGTTTATCTCTACCCACCAAATTCATCATCTTTGCCCCAAACATGCCCTCACACCTAACTACCCACTGGTAGTTATTGTCATCATTCTGTCAATCATCAATCCCAGAACCATCCCTGCCTCACTGCTCTCATTTACCTCTAGTGTCCACTTAGTCGCTGAGCTGTATCGATTTTTTCTACATAGCTGTCTAATCAGAACCCTCTTCTCCATTCCAACTAACACTACCTTCATTTGGAAATGTTTCTGTATCACCAGGCTATAACAATAGCATCTTAAATAATCTCCTTACTTCCGTCCTCTCCTCACTTTAATCTATTGTACACTCTACTGCCAGGCTAATCTTTCCAAAGCATAGCTCTTACTATATCACTTTCCTCTTGAAAAATCTTTCATGATTATCTATTGCCTGATGAGTCATTTTAGTCGTGTTTGACTCTTTGTAACGCCATTTTGGGTTTTCTTGGCAAAAATACTGGAGTGCTTTGCCATTTCCTTCTCCAGCTCATTTTACAGATGAGAAAACTCAGGCAAAGAGGGTTAAGTGACTTGCCCAGAGTCACACAGCTAGGTATGTCAGGTTCTCCTGACTCCAGGGCTGGCACTCTTATCCACTGTGCCACCTGGCTGCCTGATGAATAAATTCCAAACTCTTTTCCCTTGCGTTCACAGTATCTAATTTCTTAGCATTTTCTTTAAGTAATCACCAATGCTAACTCCTTACCAGTTGAAATGTTTATTATCCTTCAGTACTCAGTTCCAATGCTATCTTCACCATGAAGATTTTATACCCTATCCCAAGATTATAAATAAGATTTCTCTTTTCAGATAATAATAGCTAGCATTTACATGGCACTTCGAGGTTTGCAAAGAACCTTAAAGGAATCTCATATTATCAGATATCTCAAGGCACTTTGTTTATACATATTTTACGTATCATATTCCGGTGTTAATTATAATACTAGAATATTTCTATATAACTAGGATTATAGCACTAAATATTTTTTTTTCTTGTTGCCCTTGTAGATTGCAAGTTCTCTGCAATCAGGTTTTATGCTTTATCTGGAGTTTCTTGGGAACAATGACAGGGTAAGGGACTTGCCCCGCGTCTCGCAGCCAGTACTGTCAGAGGCAGGAATAGAAATGAGGTCAACCTGACTTATAAAGCCAGCTCTCAATCTGTATGCCATCCTGCCTCTCTTATACATAAGAGGCATTAAGTAAGTGTTTGCTGAATTTAATTCAATTTACTTTAACTGAGATATGACCTACCAGACAAGAAATGATTAATTATTCATTTAGAATCAGTTTTTTTAGGTCAGTTGTCTATGTAAGAGCCTGCTATACAAATGTAAGAACATGCGCAGCTAGGTGGTGCAGTGAGTAGAGCACTGGGCCTGGAGTCAGGAGGTCCTAAGTTCAAATCCAGCCTCAGACACTGGACACACTTACTAGCTGTGTGACTTTGAGCAAGTCACTTAACCCCAATTGCCTTCCCCTCTCCAAAAAACAAAACAAACAAACACAAAGAAATTTAAAAACACTCCTAATTAATAAAAAATAATAACTTCAAATGTAAGAACAAAGATGAAAATAAATTCCAAATGAAAAGAGAGAATAACAATTATAAAAAGACAGGGCATGCAATGAAATCAGCTACAAACTGACTTATTTTAACAAGTGGTAGATGCAAAAAAGAAAAGGGTTGGGGGTGGATAAAATATCAGATGACAAAGACTATTACAATTCCCTAAGGATGTTCCGCTGATGTAAATCAATCAGGAAAACGATGAGTCCAAAAGAGACTATAAACCACCTTGGTCAACAAACATTTAATTTCCTGGACAAATGGAAAGGTTTGGTATCTGAAGACAGCACTGTTTTGAAATATAAATTTATTTATAAAATCTTAAGAGGGGAAGATGGTGGGAAATTGTGAGAATCAGCTCATAAAACTGTGAGAAGCAGTGGAGGGGAAAAACAAGTTCATGGGAAGCTAAGCATATTCAAGTCAAATTGTCAAAGAACATTAAAGGATGAAAATTAAATAAGGGCAATAAACAGAGAAAACTGGAAATGATCTGTCAAGATTATTGTAACAATTCTTTCCATCAATAAAAGGGGAGATAACCATATTTGGATTCTAACATTTGAGTTACCACTGTGTTGAATGAAGTGAAAATGGCAATAGAGACAACAAATATGGGAAAAACAGCTGGATAAGACCAAGTAAATACAGAGGGGGTCTATGATGAAGGAGAAATTATTTTGAAAGCATGAGTAATTGAGTCTCAAGATATTTGAGAGAGGAAAAGATTCCAATTTTGTGGTCAGAAATCACAGAAATTATTACTATCAATAAAAGAGAAAATATCAATAAATGCTTATTTTACTAATTCCTTATTTTTGTAAAACTTTGATAAGAATAATCTATCCATGGATTGATGCCACCCTTGTTTAAAGCATGGTGAAGAAAAAGGAGGAAATTTGTAAATTGATCTACAGCATACTACATCTTTATAGTTATACAAGTAACTGAAAGGTGAGGAGGATGCTAGGCTTATTATTTGCTGAATATTTTTAAAAGCATTTGACTCAGTAGAGAAAAATGCTACCAAATAGGTTCTTCTGCACACAAAGTGTTTCCCATGCATATCTTAAAAAACTTAGAAAGATTCTCTGATCAATGTAGCAACAAAGTTAATTTTTTCAACAGCCCTCTGATTAATAGTATCAAGTGAAACATAAAACAGAGACACATATTTGCCAAAAGTGTTCCTAACTCTCAATCAATATATCCACCACAAAGTCCAAATAGAAGAGGTTCACAAAATATAATGAGATTCCTCAAATATTCCTGTCTCTAAGGTGATATTGTACTGATCAAGTTCTGGAATATTACAGTGCTTTCCAAATGGAATATGTAATGATTCTAAAAGATTTCAATGTCTCTATCCACCCCCCCCCCAAAATCAAGTGGATTAAGAATTCCTATTATACAGTTTATGCATATGGAAAAGTACAATATAAACAACCTGGCCTGAGTCAACAATTGAATAAGAGAGCAGCCTCAATTGCTTTTGAAAAACTGTCCTGTATTTTTATAATGTACCAAAATTTCTCCCTGAAACAAAGACCAATCTTTTAGCATGGAAATTCTTACAGTAAGTCATATGGCTCCAAGATTTAGAGTAATATATTCTAAAAAATTAAAGTTGTGGGGCATCTAAAGTGCAATGGAGAGGTGCATAGTAGGTACAAATAGACAGATTGGCATCTTTTCCTCTCTCAAATATCTTGAGACTCAATTACTCAATTCTTTCAAAATAATTTCTCCTTCATCATAGACCTCCCCTGTATTTACTTGGTCTAATCCAGCTGTTCTTCCCATATTTGTTATCTCTATTGCCATTTTCACTTCATTCACAAATAGACAAATGGAAGCAGTCTAAGTGTCAAATTTGAGATGATTTCCAATTCTTTGACACAAAAAGAGCGCTTACAAATATTTTGTACATAATATGTCCTTTTTTCCTTTTTCTTTGATCTCTGTGAGATATAAACCTAATAGTGGTGTTACTGGGTCAAAGAGATATGCAAAGGTTTTTATTCCATTCTGCTATTCATGTCCATTTTATGGGTGAGTTCATTCCATTTACATTCACGGTTATGATTACTAACATGCTTTCCTCCATCTCATTTTCTTCTGTTTCTTCTTCTCTCTTGGTATTCTGTCTTTCCTCAAAAGTCTATATTTTTTCTGGCCACGGCCTCCTTTAATCTGTTTTCTTTTATCATCCCTCTGTTTTTCCTTTATGCCCTTCCTCTCCTACTTCTTTTCTGGATGAGTTAGAATTGCCTGCCACCATCTCATTTCCCCCTCCACTGTTAAAGTTCTTCCTTGCATACCTATTTTATCTAAAAAATTTTTCCCATTCTCTCTCTCCCTTTCTCCTTCTCCCAGTGCATCCCTCTTTCTCACCCTTTCATTTTTTTGAGATCACTCTAACATAATCAACTCACACCCATGTCCTCTTTCTACGTAAACTCCTTCTAACTGCCTTAAAATGATAAAGATTTTAGGAATTATATGTATCATCTTCTCATATAGGAATGTATCAGTTTATCTTTATTGAGTCCCTTATGATTCCTCTTTCATGTTTGCCTTTTTATGCTTCTTTTGAGTCTTGGCTTTGAGTGCCAAATTTTCTATTCAGTTCTGGTCTTTTCATCAAGGATCTTTATTTCATTAAATATCCATTTTTCCTCTGAAGGATTATACTCAGTTTTGCTGGGTAAATCAATCTGGGTTGTAATCTAAGCTCTTTTGCCCCTTGGAATATCACATCCCAAGATCTCTGCTCCTTTAATGTGAAAGCTGCTAAATTTTGACAGCATCTCCACAATATTTGAAATGTTTCTTTCTGTAGCTTGAAGTATTTTTATCTTTAGTCAGGGAGTCCTGAAATTTCACTATAATACTCCTGAGAGCTTTAATTTTTGAATCTCTTTCAGGAGGTCACCAGAAGATTCTTTCAATTTCTATTTTACCCTTTGGAGCTAAGATATTGAGCAGTTTTTCCTGATAATGTCTTGAAATATGATATCTAGGCTCCTTCTTTGATCATGAATTTCAGGGTCCAATAATTCTTAAATCATCTCTCCTCAATCTATTTTCCAGGTCAATTTCTTTTCTGATGAGATATTTCACACTGTCTTCTATTTTTTTTCATTCTTTTGACTTTGTTTTATTGCTTCTTGACTTCTCACATGGGGCCATTAGCTTCGAATTTCCTAGTGCTACTTTTTAAGGAACTTTTTTCTTCAATGAGTTTTTGCGCCTCTTTTTCCATTAGACCAATTCTACTTTTTAAGGGGCTCTTTTCTTCAGTGAATTTGTATGCCAGTTTTGCCATTAGGCCAATTCTGGTATTTTAAGGTATTATTCTTTTCTTCACTTATTTCTGTGCTGCTTTTACCAAGTTGTTAATTCTCTTTTCATATTTTTTTTTGCATCGTTCTCATTTCTTTTCCCAATTTTTCCTCTACCACTCATCTCTTTCTTTATTTCTTTAACTCTTCCAGGAATTATTGTTGGGTTTGGTTTCAATTAGCATTTTTCTTTGAGGTTTTGTTTGTAGCATTTTCACGTTGTTTTCTTCTTCTGAGTTTATGTCTTTGTTCCTCCCTGCCACCACAGGAGCTTTTTATGAACAATTTTTTTTTTGTTGTCGTTGGCTCATTTTTCTAGCCTATTTCTTGACTTTGAATGTTAAAATTGGGCTCTGCTCAACCAGGGGTGGGGAGGCACTGTCCAATCCTAAGGCTTCTGTATGCATCTATTTTCAGAGCTAGTTCTGGGAGTCTGCAAGTTTTTGGTTCTTGCAAGGTGGTGTGATCCTGGAAGACGAATGGTACTTCTCTCCTGATCTGTGCTCTAGTCTTTACCCAGTAAGGTCTGCTGCATTCACAAGCACTAGTGCTTTGTCTTGGAACTGTGGCCAGGGCCCCTATTCTCTTATGACTGATACACAGCACTCCTCCCTACCTTGGACCCACTTGCATATGAGCAACAGAGTTGCCAAATAGAGCCACTGTACCCAGTGCCAGCAAAGGGTTTCCTGAAATCTTTTTCTTATCTGTTGTCCAAACTCTTCACCATCTCTAAGCTGAGAGTTCCTGAAGCTGCTGTTGCTGATGAAGGAGCTCTTACTGTCACCACATGTAAGTCCTCCACAAATTTAAAAATGAATTTATATTTCAAGCCAATGTTATCCGTAGCTATATTTTTAAAATATTTGCTGACAGGATCTTTTGGCCTCATTAAAGAAACTTTTTTTACATTAATGAAACTTCCATAGGAATACCAATAATCTTTTCTTTATTTCCCATTTTTGCTAGCATCAATATCTCATTTGAATAAGTCAGACTGGAACTGTTTTAATTATCATGAGATACCTTTTTCCCTTCATTTTTATCTGTTCTTTTTATTTGATCTCGATTATGAACTTTGCTCTGACAAATTAATAGATAGTTCACAGATAGCTGATTCATTAGTGACTCCCACATCAATAACCAGTAGTTTTCTATATACAATATAGTCAGTTTCATTTTTTGGTGACATTTCATGTTTTCTGCTCTGTATGTTGAGTAACTTCTCATTCTCCATTTTTTGAAGTATCCATGACACATAAGCATGAGTTTTCTGTTTGGTCTATAATCCTAGAGCTGGGGTGGGATCGATATGGTTTTATACTAAGATCAACAAAGAAAATGGGAGCTTTAGCCATCGTTGTCTGTGCCTGAAATGCATTTTGACTTTAGTTCTGCCTCTTAGAATCCTTTATTTCCTTCTAAATGCTCTTACAGTGCCATCTCCTCCATGAAGCTTTTCCTAATCCTCCCTGCTGCTAATGCCTCAACCTCTTCCTCCCACGGATCTATAAGGAATTTATTTTACATGTGTATATATGTACATACAGCCAATCTTCAACATATACATGTTTAATTTTGATGACTTCAAGCATTTGTGTGATTTTATTAGTAACCTCATTTTCACTTTCCCCTTGGCAACTGTGAACATTCCTAGCTATGTTCAGTGGAGAAAAAAATAAAAGGCCTGATGTACACAAGTGGCTGATAACCTACTAGGCACCTGACTGGTCTTATTCACCCTACCATTGTAAAGAGCTCTCAGTGCATGCATTTGTTGCATATTTTCAGTGTTTCCCTTTAAAACTCAAATATAGTGTAAGTCCTTTGGGCTCTAAGGTGATGTTGAGACAGCCTCAGAGTGTTCCAAAAGCAGAGATTTAAGTCTCGGCAATTTATCCCTTGGTTTTCAGAAGGTGGTCAAAGCAAAGAGGTTTACAGCAGTATAATATGCAATACAACACTCTCTACACCACCATCCAACACTGTGGAAAGTAGGATTCAAGTTAAAAAATGTTTTAGTTTTAAGAATTTTATTTGCTATATAGTATTTATGATACTGTAGATTTCATGTGTTATGAAAAGTGAATATTATATGGAATAATGTTTTATTTTTAATTGAGATATCAGCACAAAAAGTCATAGAATTCTAGGGAATTACTAGTGAGAAAAAAATGTTTTGCATGTTACCAATTTTATTTTGTGTACTGTATTCTTATGGGTTATTATGGTTACTGTGTTGGGAAAAGTGCATATTTTCAGAATTAATGTTTTCTTATAAAAACTGTATGCAGAAAAGTATATTTTAGGTAACCTCTAGCAAAAGATTGTAATTTTTAGTTGTTACAGGAACCTAAACCCCTATTTCCCATAGGTTCAATGTATCAACATTCATGTTTTTTTTTTACTTTCCTGACATTTTCTAGGAATGTTACCCCACAAAATTTGAGTATTGACTATGTGCTACTTTATTCATGTGTATGTTGTTCCCTCCTATAACATGAAGTTCCTTGAATCAGGGACTGCTTCATTTTTTGTGTTTTTATCCTCAGCACCTAGCATAGTGTCTGGCACATAGTAGGTACCTAACAAATACTTGTAGATTGATTTTATAAATGCAACAGTCTAGACAAAACGGACTCTGGGTACTTGTGAATACATCAGTGATGAGTAGCTCAGATAAAAAATTGGAAGAATTCCTTTGCTATTAGGGGCTATACTCATGGATTCATCAGTCATTCTAGGTGTTCCTCTCTCTAGGGAAATGGGCCCAGTCAAATTGCCTGAATTATTGCCTATAAATCTTTAAGAAAGACATGGGACTATACTTAATTCTGTGATGGAACTCATGAGAATAGAAAAATATCAAATGATACTTTGGCATAGGCAAGGTAAAAAAGATGAGCGTTTTATGAAAGATTGTTCTTTTTTTAATTTTAATTTATTTTTGACATGTTTGGTTTTCAGCATTGATTTTCACAGGCGTTTGAATTACAAATTTTCTCCCCATTTCCACCCCCCCC
>JAQQSZ010001804.1:0-14957 GCA_028646595.1 Phalanger gymnotis | reverse complement strand
AGCAATCTGACAAAGTTTATACATGTGCAATTATGTAAAAATATTGATAATCATTTTGTGAAAGACAAGAAAGAAAGAAAGAAAGAAAGAAAGAAAGAAAGAAAGAAAGGAAGAAAGAAGGAAGGAAGGAAAGAAAGAAAAAAGGAAGGAAGGAAGGAAGAAAAAAGAAAGAAATAATGAAAGAAAAAAGGAAAGAAAGAAGGAAGGAAAGAAAGAAAGAAAAAGAAAGGAAGAAAGAAAAAAGAAGGAAGGAAGGAAGAAAAAAGGAAAGAAAGAAAAAAGAGAATGAAAGGAAGGAAAGAAAGAAAAAAGAAGGAAAGAAGAAAAAAAGAAAGAAAAAAGAAAAGAAGAGAAGGAAGGAAGGAAGGAAAGAAGGAAGGAAGGGAAGGAGGAAGGAAGGAAGGAAGGAAGGAAGGAAGGAAGGAAGGAAGGAAGGAAGGAAGGAAGGAAGGAAGGAAGGAAGAAAGGAAGGAAGGAAGGAAGAAAGGAAGGAAAGATAATGTGTTTTGATCCACATTCAGTCTCCATCAATTCTTTCTCTGGATGCAGATAGCATTTTTCATCATGAGGACTTGGAGACTGTCTTGTACCACTTCTTTATCATACAGTATTGCTGTTACTGTGTACAATGTTTTCCTGATTCTGTTCACTTCACTTTGTATCAGTTCATATAAGTTTTTTCCAGGTCGTTTGAAAGCATCCTCCTCATCTTTTCTTGTACCACTGTAATATTCACCATCATCATGTACCAGAACTTTTTCAGTCATTCCTCAATTGATAGGATTCTCCACAGTCTTCCATTCTTTTTTTTTGGAGGGGGGAAGGTAGGGCAATTGGGTTTAAGTGACTTGCCCAAGGTCACACAGCTACTAAGTGTGTCATGTGTCTGAGATTGGATCTGAACTCAGGTCCTCCTGACTCTAGGGCCAGTGCTCTACTCACTGCACCACTTAGCCGCCCCCAACAGTCTCCCATTCTTACTCACCCTAAAAAAGAGCTGCTATGCATATTTTTGTACAAATAGATCCTTCCCCACTTTTAATCTCTTCAGGATACAGATATAGTAGTGGTATTGCTGAATCTAGGGGTATGCACACTTTTATAGCCCTTTGGGCATAACTCCAAATTGCTTTGCAGAGTGGTTGGATCAATTCATAACTCCACTAACAATGTATTAGTATCCCACTTTTCCCATATATCATTTTCCTTTTATGTCTCACTAGCCAATCTGATGGCTGTGAGTTGGTGCCTCAGTGTTGTTTTAATTTGTATTTCCTAATCAATAGTGATTTATAGCAATTTTTCATATGAACATAGGTAGTTTTGACTTCTTTGTCTCTAAACTGCCTAGTCATATTCTTTGACTATTTATCAATTGGGGAATGACTGATATTCTTATAAATTTGACTTGATTCTCTATATGCTTGAGAAATGAAAGCTTTATAGGCGATAATTGTTGTAAATCCCCTCACCCCAGTTTTCTGCTTTCCTTCCAATTTTGATTGCATTGCTTTTGTTTGTGCAAAACCTTTTAAATTTTATGTAATCAAAATTAACCATTTTACATTTTGTGATGCTCTCTATATCTTGTTTATTCCTAAATTCTTCCCTTTGCCATATGTCTGGCAGGAAATATATTCCATGCTCATCTAATTTGTTTATGGAATCAAAGTTTTTGTGTTAATCAGGTACCCATTTTGACCTTGTCTTGGCATACGATGTGAGATTTTGGCCTATGCTTAATTTCTACGATACTGTTTTCCAGTTTTCCCAACAGTTTTTGTCAAATAATGAGTTTCTCAGAAGCTTTGGTCTTTGCATTTCTCAAACCCTAAGTTACTTTGGTCATTTACTATAATGTATTAGTATCTTGTGTATTCTACTGATCTACCACTGAATGTTTTAGTCAGTACCAGATTGTTTGATAATTACCACTCTAAAATATAGTTTGAGGTCTGGTTAGGCTAGGATGCCTTCCTCTTTTTTCATTAATTCCCTTGATATTCTTGACTTTTTATTCTTCCAGATGAATTTTAGTATTATTTCTTCTAAACTTATAAGTTTATAAGGAAATGGCAAATTCATTGGTAAGGGACTGAATAAGTAAGTTAATTTAGGTAAAAAAGGTCATTTTCATTATGTTGGCTTGGTCTAAACATGAACAATTAATATTTTCCAATTGTTTAGGTCTGACTTCATTTGTGTGAGAAGTGTTTGTGTTCATTCAATTGTGTTCATATAGTCCTTGGATTTGTCATGGCAGGTAGTCTCAAAAGTACTTTATATTGTCTAGAAGATTATGAGCTCCACTGGATTCCTAACATATGAAATATGTGAAAGTATTAGAAGGTGGTTACTTGGGGAAAAGAAAATTTATCTGAACTCAAAAGAGGTACTAAACAGTGGTTTGGCAACTTTTTAAAAAAATCTATGAATTGAAGCTGGTTCAGTAAAAAACAAAGGGTATTTTCCCTTTAAGTACTGGGCAGTGGGTAGAGGGCTGGCTTCAGGGTATGGCATAGCTCTCCCAGATCTGAGGCACATCCTGTGACTCTGGGCAAGTCCCTTAAGCCTGTCAGGGCCCCAGACAAATCTCTAAGACTAAGTACTACAGAGAAGGTAAAATCCGTGACTTCAAAGGTTTATGCAAAAATGTCTAAAGTTGAGAAGCGTAGGGCCATTGGTTGTTGAAACACAAGGACCTAACAATGTCAAAGAAGCCAAGGAAGAGGTATTAAACTAACTGGAGATTCAGCCACTCTTTTCTGAGGAGCAGCCAAGTTCATTGACTGAAGGAGAAGTCCCAGAGTCACTGATTTGAAGTGAGCCCAGACAGAAACCATTGACCCTAAGGGCATCTCAGAGAGGAAGACCCAGTCTGAGGGAAGTCCCAAGGAAAGGAGAGCTCTTTCCACAACTGCCCCTCAGGATGCCTGTCTATCCACAGATATCATAATATGGCAGAAATCATAGAATGTAGAAAACAGTTCAAGAAAACCGACAAAATGATCAGGACTAATACCCTAAGCAACATTCTGACCCCAAAGTTCCCTGTCCCCAATATATGTATAGAAATCATGGAATTGCAATCTAGTTGTCTGAGATCAAGGTTGGCCTTTGAATTTCTTTTGAAGACAACCCAATGTATGTATCATTTCCTATTGGTTTCTCGGTTCAACACATTGGTCATGTGCACTATCTCTTCTAATGGATTAGATCACACTTGGAAAATAACAAAACAGTTTCACCAAAGGAAAACACTTTAATATCAAAAATGGCGGCAAGGGCTGTGTGAGGGGAAGCCTTGGGCCCTTTTAGAACAAGGGAGAGATTTTTGTGGGTTAAAGAGATGAAAGGTATTGTCCAGCCTTCACATAGGACAAGTTCTACAGGATGAACCTGAGTCTTGTTTTTTAGGTGGCATGAAAGGCATCTTTGGGATGATGCAGGATTGCACCTGGCATGGGGGGAGAGTAAGGAATAAACAGCCCAAGGTTTGCACTGACGTTTAGGTTATGTGAAGAGACTTACAGGAAGACTGACACCTCGGTGGCATAGTTGGTAGAGTGCTAGACCTGGAGTTAGGAAGCCCTGAGTTTAAATTGAGCAGCAAATACTTACTAGTCATGTGACTCTGGGCAAGTCCGTTATCCTAAGTCTGCCTCAGTTTCCTCCTCTATAAAATGGTATAACAATAGCACCCATTTCAAAGGGTTGCTATGAGGAACAAATGTGAAAGTATTTGTCAAGTGCTTTGAAAACCTCAAGACACCATATAAACGGTAGCTATCATCATCAGCTTTATCGCTCCACCTCATTGGATAGATCATTCAAGGAACATTTATGGAACGATGGGAAAAAATACACAAGATGAGAAAGAAGGTGACAATGGATTTCAACACCCATCAGTGGAGGGAGAATGCATGTCCCTGAGCTCTTGAATTCATGGAGCATAATGATGACTAGAGGATTCCTTGAGATAGATGTCAATTACCACTTAAGACAGTTCTGGGGGCTGTTGTTGGCCCCAGTCTCGTTCTCTGAAATGTGACTCAGATGAGTGCCCAGAGGAGGGGAGCCGGGATGGGGAAGGAACATCATGCTCCTGCCACATGAAGATTCCTTGAAGAAGCTGGAGATGATTCATTTGGAGAAGACTTTGGGAGGGGGACATGAGTCTTGCCTTCAAAGACCTACAGGGCTGACATAAGGAAGAGAGCAAACATTTGCTCTGCATGGCCCTAGAGGCAAAATGAGGAGCCAAGGTGGAAGTCACAGAGAAGTAGGTTGAGGCTCTAGGTAAAGAACAATCTCATAATAGTTGGAGTTGGCTAAAGGTAGAATGAGTCATGCCAAGAGATAGTGGGAATGTCCCTAGAGATTTTTAGGCAGAAGCTGGGTGAATGTTAGCGGGGCTAAGGTGACGAATTCTGGTGAGTAAATTTCTTAAGTTCAAGTAGAATTAGATGGCCTCTGACGGTTCGCCAATGCTTTATTGTTTTTGAGTCATTTCAGTCGTGTCTGACTCTTCCAGATTCCATGGGGGTTTTCTCAGTGGAGACATTGGAGTGGTTTGCCATTTCCTTTTCCACCTCATTTTACAGATGAGGAAACTGAGGTAATCATGTTTAAGTGACTTGCTTACTGTCCCAAAGCTAGTAAGTGTGTGAAACCAGATTTGAATTCAGTGAAATGAGTCTTTCTGCTCCAGGGCTGGCACTCTATCCACTGTGCCACCTAGTCCTATGATTCTATACTTCTGTGAATCGCTGATAGAAGGTTACTCGGTCTGTCTGTTTCTACCCCTAATTTATTGAGTCTGTCTGAGAGATTCTTTTGCAGAGCCTGTAAGCTTTAATATTCCTCATACATTATAGGGAACCTACCTTGCAAACGACATACAGAGGATTCTTGTACGCAGGATTGGAAAGCGGACTAAATTCAATATGGTATAACGGGTCTGTGTAGCAGTCAGCTCCTTCTCCATGGTGGATCTCAAAGCCTTTAGGAAGAAGAACCAAGGATAAAGTCAATCTGGAGATTAGTGTATGGAAGAACAGAAGGAAGGAGTAGGAAGGGTTGGGTCGATAAGACATTCTAGGCAGGTAGTGACCAAATGAGAGCTCATTGGCTGTGACCCCAAAGCCTTACCCCAGGGATGAGCTGTATGACATCATGCCGGGTAGATCCACGCCTGTGACAATAGCACCAGAGGATTAACTTTGAGAAACCTCAGATCAGGCAAGATCAGCAGAGATAACAGGCAGTGCCCATGTCTGTCACTACGGTATTATGGGCGTTCATGTTGGCCCCATAATTCCACCGAGGGTGCTCCTCCATGAGACTACATACATTCAGCTTAGAAATAAACATAGTACTCCATGGAACATCATTGCATTTTGAGAAAACTTTAATGAAACTACATCATAGGTACTCTCTGAATGAGAGGGCTAAATGTTTTTCACCACCTACCAACTGCTAACATATATGCATCATATAATCTAACAATCAACAGAGGGGGAAAATCAGCTTTAGCACTGGTTTTGGGACCAAAACCCCTGGGTTCAAATATTGCCATTGATACTCCTGGTAAAGCCTAAGCAAGTCCCTTATTCTCCCTGGGCCTCAGTTCTCTCATTTATAAAATGAGGGGGTGGAACTAGAAAGCCTCTGTCCCTTCCAGCTTCAACTCTATGATTGTTTGCTCCCTGAATATGTCCTGATCACACACATTCCCTCCTTCCATTCCTCTCCATGCATGAGTGTAGAGCAGAGAGAATGCTGACTTTGAAGTCAAAACACCTGGGTTTAGATCCCTCTGTTAATACCAGTGTAAATATCATTTAAAACCTCTCTGGACCTCAGTTTCCTCATTTGTAAAATGAAGGGTTGGACTAGGTGGCCTTTACAGACCATTATATAGGGATTTATTATTGTATGACCTCATGTTCCCTACACATGTCCACTCTACATATAGACGTTGTATAAGACAGTTGTTAAAGGTGTTTGCCAGGTTTGTGTGGAAAATATTGATACTTCCTTATTATGCTGTTTCATTAAATGCCTTTGCTTGGTTTGTGTTCATTGGCTGAACAATAAAGGTAACTGTACTACTGGGGGCTCATGAGCTATGATTTTTAGAAGATGTAGCTCCATAGAGAAAACACCATGCTTCTGTAGTATTTTCCCCTCCTTCTTGCAGCAGGACAGAAGGCTGAGGCTTTAGCTTGGACAGAGGCCATTTTTCTTTCAGCTGCTGTTTGACTTTGGCCTGATAGAAATTCAAAATGTAGGAACCAGAGGTGGTCCTATTTTGTATCCCACGTATGAGTTAGGGAAATTCCCCTAGGAGCTCCGTACAATGAAGAAAGTGAGGCCTGAGACATTGAGGGGCTTGCCCATGATGACCCAGCCAGGACGTGGCTGCCAATGGATTCGAATTCATTTCTGCTGACTCAATAGTTCCATGTTCTATCCACCTTGCCTTCAGGTGCTGGCTTCTGGGCCTACCTTGTGCTTCCGCAATTTACTAGAGCACAAATCTTTAAACTCATTTCAAACAAATTTCAGTAAGACTCTTTTTCTAAATTTGCCCTGTGTGAGCAGGTGATCCTTGGTAGCCTCAGTCACAGTCAAGGCTGCTCTGAGGCCAGAGGGAGGCAGGGAATGAGCAATGATTAAGAAGCGACTATGTGGCAAACACTGTGCTAAGTGCTTTAGAAATAAAATCTCATTTAATATTCATTTATATTTCTCTCATCAGCCATCTTACATTGCCTCCTTCTGGAATGCAGGGCAATGGGTAATTCACTGAAGAAAGATGGACATGAGGAGGAAAAGAGCAGAAAGAGCAGACAAGAAGGAATGTGGAAAATGGTGTTGGAGACAGGAGGGTGGAAGGGCAGAAGGCTGTAGGGACCCTCTTAAACCAGAGGGAAGGAGAGGGACTGCCCCCTTCCCTTCTTCTCCCCCATAGGATCCTCACACCTTCCCACAATTCAGGTACCTCTTCCCCAACTCTGGTTTCTCTCTCTGACATAGCTAGGAAACCCCAAAGATGATGTATTCAAAGAGACAAATTTACTATGTTCTTAAGTGACCCTTAATCACCAACTACTCTACTTGTCTAGTATGGATTAAAGTGTCCTCCCCAATCCCTTACCCTTGTCCACTGAGACTTGGAGTAGCATGATCAGAGATGGGACTTTCCTCTTGGCAGGCCCCTGGCTAGGGCTTCATTTGAAAGGCCCCCATTTCCCACACCCTAGCCCTGGGTCCTGCTTTGCCTCTCACCTCTACTGTCAGGATCTTATCCTTTACTCCATTGATTTTTGCAGCCTTTCTGAGCATCTTTAAGGCATCATCATATTTGTTGTGGACAACGAGCCATCCAGCAGATTCTGGCAACCACCTAATTTAGTAGTACATGACAGATACAGTTAATTCTCCATTTCTGCTTATTTGAAATCACACTTTTGCATATAGTAGAGCAGAGTTCTTTTTAAAAATTCTACAACTAATTACTTTGCATTCTTTCACCTGCAAAAGAAAGTTCACATGTAAAAGCTTTCATCCCCAGTTATGGCACACATGTATGACAAGATGGCCAGAGTTACTGATCAGTTAGAACCTTTCTTGATTTTTTACTTTAAATTAGGACAGGTTTTTGATTTTGGCTCAAATCTGTCCTCCCAATAGATGATCAAATGGACCTATCAGGAAAAACTACTAAAATTGTCAACAGAATAGACAGCATTTCAATCACCCTTTCATTCGTTGAAGATGTAAGTGGGAGAATATCTCCTCCTCTATCCTATGGGCATAATTCAGCAAGAATTCCATTCTTTTATCAGCCATGCAAAAGCACATAGGAGAAATATATCATTTGAGGATGTCTTGAGTCATGGCCAGAGGAAAACAGGTATTTCCATCAATCCTAAGTGAAGCTGATCTCTCACCTTTTCTATTACAAATGTTTTGTTCCCTTGATTTTCAGGCTTTCTCCTAAACCCTCTCCATTCTCTTATTACTCTACCAAAAGAAAAAAATAAATAAGGATGGCAAGTCTTGCCTCACTTTGTCACAATTTCAAGGTTAAAACAAATACCTCCTGAATTTAACATTTCATCTCCATGTTCTTTATTAGAAAGATTAAGGAAGTGGTTAATAATCCCCCTTAGCATTATAAATACAAATTTCATTCTAGGCCATGCATAAAGAGCACCAGAGTAAAGGACTCTCCTTTGAATCTGATCTCATTAGTGCTGAGGCAGAACCATTTTAAGAATTCTCTAACAAACTTTTACACCCTGGTGAGTTAGAAGTCCCCTTGGAGATGAGATAGAGTAAAACACTTAGAAACAAAAGGATTCTGATTTACACATTATTGGTCCTAGAGTATTGATCATTAAATTCATTTCACACAAATTTCATTAGGATGGTTTTTAAATGGTCAGTCCAATTTCTGAGCTTATAAACAATAACATAATTGTACAATGAGACTTTCCTAATCTCGCTGCAAGAAAAGCTGTGCTTCATTGCATTCATACCTACGAATAGGTCTGCTCCATTGCTAACTGTTCCTCATGTGACAGGAAGTCCTCCTGACAAGCAGACAAGATCTAAAAGCTCCAACACTAGGAACAAAGTCATTGCCTTAGGCCTGACATCGAATGATTTTCAGAGTGGAAAACCAAGTCAAAGTTTCTGGCTTGATTCTTTTACAGAGGCAGAGAAATAAATAAGAGCTCATTAAAAATAAACTGTGTTTAGAACTTCAGTGCTGCTCTTTGCAGGATCTGTCAACCAGTCAAAGTTTTCTTGTTTAAATGATGGGCTTTCATCACTCATTGATTCTGCCCATTTCCCCATAGCTTGCTGGCCCTGGATCTTCCCTGTCTGTCCTCTTAGGAACTTGTAGCCTCATCTTTGCAGATGATTCCATTCTCACGGTAAGCTCCATTGAAGTATGTCATGGAATTTTTGACATCTGCTTTGTAGTAGAAGTCAACAAAGCAGTATCCACATGCTTTCTTTCCTCTCATGATGAGTTCCTTTCTGCCACCACTCTTGCCAAAGAATTCATAGATCTTTTCCTCAGTTGTGTGAAAGGAGAGGGCCCCAACATACAAGGTGCACCATTTCTTCAATAGCTTCTCCTGATCTCATTACTCAGAAGTACTGGATGAGCTATTGGCCCAGCTGCATGTAGGAGTTGCTATCCAGCACACTCAGGAGCCAACTTGACCATGAGAGTGGGCAGGAAAAGCCAGGGTGCCTGGAGGTGGGTGGCCTTATGTGGGCCCACAGTTAAGGTTCTAACCCAAATCTTCTAACTCCAAAAATGCCCCCTTTCTGTAATTGTCTGTGAAAGAGATAAGTACTAAATCTATGATTTTACTGGAATAGGATACTGCCAAGAGGTGAAAATCTCTTTACCATTGCAATTTTGCCATGGTGATTTGCCTAGTGCATTGAGAAGTATAGTGAATTGCCCAGGGACACACAGTTTTATTAGAGGCAGGACCACCTTTTGGTTAAAGGATTGTGTTTCATATATGCTTCATATACACTTTTATATGTACATTTTATCTTCTCTGATGGTTTTGGCTCCTCGAAAGCAAGGCAAGTTAATTTTTGTATTTGTATTTCTAGCCTAGTAAAGTGACTAGCTTCTAAAATAGAAGCTTATGGCTTTTTTCTGAATGGGTTTGCCACCATAAAACAGGTGATGTAATAACCATCACTAAATCTCCACAGAAATGGTCAAGGAGAAGAGTCACATGAACGTTGTGTCTTCATTGGACACATAGATTTTGGCTAGTCCACCATTATTGGCCACCTCATCTACAAATGCGTAAAATTGGTAAGAGAACCAATGGAAAGTTCGAGAGGGAGGCTGCTGGGATGGGAAAGGGATCCTTCAAACAAGGCTGGCTTTTAGATGAGCTGAGGGCTGACCGTGCCCATGGTATCACTATTGATATTTCTCTGTGTTAATCTGAGACCAGTAAGTACTATGGGACCATTACTGATGCTCCAGGACACAGAGACTTTATCAAGAACATGATTACAGGCACATCTCAGGCTGACTGTGCTTTCCTGCTTGTTGATGCTGCTGTTGGGGAATTTGAAGCTGGTATCTCAAAGAATGGACAGACTCCTTAGCATGCTTTCTAGCCTACACACCGGTGTGAAACAACTGGTGGTTGGTGTCAACAAAATGGATTCTGCCCGAGCCCCGCTACAACTGGAAGAAATATAAGGAAATTGTCAAGGAAGTCAGTACTTACATTAAGAAAATTGGCCATAACCTTGACACAGTAGATTTTGTACCCATTTCAGGTTAAAGTGGTGACAACATGCTGCAGCGAAGCTCTAATCTGTCTTGGTTCAATGGATGGAAAGTCACTTGTAAGGATGGCAAGACTAATGGAATTCTACTTCTTGAAGCTTTGGATTGCCTCCTGTCACCAGCTTGACCAACTGACAAGCCCTGGGGTCTACCCCTCCAAGATATCTACAAGATTGGTGGTATTTGTACTATACCTGTTGGCTGAGGGGACACTGGTGTTCAAAAACTTCATTTGCCCCAGTCCATATCACGACTGAAGTAAATTCTGTTGAAATGCCCCATAAAGCTTTAAGTGAGGCTCTCCCTGGGGATAATTTTCGTTTCTATATCAACAATGTGTCTGATGATGTCTGCCATGGTAATGTGGCTGGTGATAGTGAGAATGACCCACTTATGGAAAAGGCTCGATTCAGTGCATGGTCATTATCCTGACCCACATGCACCTGTTCTTGATTGATACACTGCTCACATTGATTCATGGCCTTTGTGGTAAGAAGCTGAAATACGGCCCTAAATTCCTGAAGCCCATTGACATGGGTCCAGGCAAGCCCAGAGAGCTTCTCCGATTATCCTCCTCTGGGTCATTTTGCTGTTCCTGATATGAGGCAGACTGTTGCAGTTGATGTGATCAAGGCAGTTGACAAGGAGGCTGCTGGAGCTGGGAAGTTCACAAAATCTGCCCAGAAGGCTAAAGGGATATTCTGTACAACACCTCCCACCCCAGTCTTAATCAGTGATGGAAGAAGTGGCTCAGAAATGTTTGTCCAAATGATAATTTTGGTTTAATAGTAAAAGGCTGGATAATGATTACAGAGCATTGCAAAAAAGCTTCAGGAGGAAAGGAATATTTTTGTGAACCATTAACTTCATGGCAGTTAAAGTTATTAGTTTTTAATATCAGTAATTTTTAAATGGACAAAACCAAAAATCTAATGCAGAATTTTGAGATCATTAAAAGAGTTTAATGTGAAAAGAATAGAAATTTTTGATTGGAATGATTGTTACAAGGGAGGTCCAATTCTGGTTTGGGAAGGAGGAAATAATTAATGATATTAAAAAGAAAATACATTAATCAAACTTATTTTTAAAAAGTAGGGACAGGACCTTTATTCCATGTTTCCCTGAGAATCCTAGCTCTCCTCACACTCCTTCATCCCCTCAAGGGTTTGCTCTGTCTTACCCTTTGTACCTGTCTCCATACATTAAAAAGCCAGAACATTCTGAACCTTCTTTCTTCCTGTCACCATTGTTGGCCCCATGAATATGTGTTTCTCAATAGTTTCCAGAGTAGAAGTGGAATTGATTTTCAAAATTCTGCATAAACACAAACACTCTCTGAAACCGAGACCTAACATATTTAACATCGTTATTCTGCACACAATGTTATACAGAGTACGGACTGGCATAACATCTTAAGAATCAAAATTGTGAGTCCCTCAGAAAGCTATGGAGAAATTGATGGTGGGCCCATTATATTTACATAATTGCCTATATATAAATATAAATATATTTCTACTCAGCTTTAGCTGTTTTATCAGAAATCTTTGAGGATCTCCTATTCTATTCTGTTCTAAATTATTATTTTTTCCTCCAGTAGGATATGTTTGTTGTTCAGTCATTTTGGTAATTTCTGACTCTTCATGATGTCATTTGGAATTTTTTGGCAACAACACTGGAGCAGTTTACCATTTCCTCCTTCAGCTCATTTTTACAGATGAGGAACTGAAGCAAAGAGTGTTATGTGACTTGCCCAGGGTCACACAGCTAATAAGTGTCTGAGGCCAAACTTCAACTCACGAAGAAGAGTCTTCCTGACTCCAAGTTCATGCTTTATGCACTGCACCAGGTAGCCCCTACCCGCCCCCTCTGCCCTGAGCTAGAAGGCACCCTAAAGGTCACTTAGTCTGACCCATTCATTTCACAGAGGACAAAACTGGGATATGGGGAGGGTAAGTGATTTGTCCATGGGTACTCATCTAATAAGGGTCAAAGGCAGGATTTGAACACCTGACTTCTGATTTGAAATTTAAGGATTTTTCTATCTCACTTCCTGTGCCTTGGGACACTCTTCATGTTACCTTGGGGAAAGTCCTTTCATCGCTAATAACTTTCATTTTATTTTCTTTGCTTCTCATAACCTTGAGATAATTTGACGAAGATACATAGATTCAAGTCTCTCTCATCCAAGCATGGGTTTTAACTCCTGACTGGCACCCAAGGCCCTGAAGGGAAACATTCCTATTCTCTTATGAGATTTGAAACATCCTGAAATGAGCTTTTACTATAAAGAAGCTTAAGATTCTTCACCCTCCATCTGCAGCCTCACAGAGAGAGAAAAAGAAACCCAAGGGCACTTACCAAGAGGTCAGAAAGAAGGCAAAGCAGGGAGCAGACACTACTAACTGGAGTCTGCGCCATTCCTGGATGCCATAAGACAGAATCCCAAGAAACTGATGCCCCAGACTGATGGACAGAGATAATATGATTGTTACTAGAGGCCGGTGCTGGCTGGTGGTCCATTCTATAACTGAAAAGAAACCCCAGCACAGGATGAATTCCAGACACAGGTGAGATCTCAAAGAACACGTGAAAATGTTGAAGAATCCCCACAGAGAAGACTTACCAAGCGTCCAACCGAAAAGTATGATTCCTGATATTGAAAACCCAAGCAGGAAGCGAAGGCAACAGTAAACTGGGAATGACTGGGCAAATGCCGCCCCAGTGCTGGAGACAGCTAGCATGAGGTAACTTGGAGGCAACATCCGTTTTCTCCCAAACCTACATCACAGGAAACCTAATGGCTGTGGTCCCAAGGCAGAGGCATAAAGTCATCTCCCCACCTGCAGCCCTCACTGTTTTCATTGCCATCCCGTCCTTGGAATGCCTGCCCCCTCATCTCCTCCTTCTACCATCCCTGGCTTCCTTAACTTTCAGCTAAAATTCCCCATTAGCAGGAAGCCTTCCTCAGTCTTTAATGCCAGGGCAGCACCTTCCTCCTCAGACTACTCCCAGTTTGTTGTGTTTGTCTCATGAAGGTGCAGAGTTGTTTGCATGTTGTCTCCCCACTGAATGTGAGTTCCTTGAAGGCAGGGACTCTTTTTTTTTGTTTCCTATCCCCAGCTCTTAGCCCAGTGCTTAGCACATACTAAGTGTTTTAAAAATGTTTGTTGACTGATGGTTGACCGACTGGCCTTTATCCCATGTCAAACCCATTAACAACCTGCCTTTCTTATTGGGTCTTTCTAGGCTTAGACCCACCTCCACCTAAACCTCCAAATCTAGCCATGAATCTTCTCCCTGTTATTGTGGACATTTGTCATAGGTTGGACATAAAAAGAAAGTCATTGGTTCAAATTCTGCTTTGGCTCTTGGTATGTGACCTTGGGCAAGTCTGTATTTACCTGGGCCTTGGCTTCCTCCCTTTTGAAATGACTGACTTGGACTAAATGATCTATAATTTCCTCTTCTAACTTTTAGCTCCATGGCCCTCAGCTCCCTGGGTTTCAGAAACATCCATGTCCCAGTGAAACTTACCTGTCCGAAATATAGCCCAATAGGAGGTATCCCACCAGAATCCCAGCGAGGAATATTGACTGACAGAAGGACTTCAGTTTCCAGGAGTCACACACCAAATCCCACTGAAAGAAAAGATGAGAACATCAGATCTTAAAGTGAGGCAAGAGAATTTGGGCTCAGGACTCTTGCTGCCAACATGACAAGAGAAAGACTATGATAGGGAAGAGACTCTGGCTCAGACTTCTTGCTCCACAATGGTAAAAAGAGGACACTGCCTCTATCATACATTCTTATACTTGTATATTGTACATTAATACATTCAAGCTTCGGATGTCAATTTCAAGCTCATTTTGACCCTGACCTTCCTGATGCAGACATCCTTATCTTTCCCTTTCTGATGTACATACCCTGACCCACCCCTCCTGCTTTCCATAAAATTCCATTGTGCCCATAAAGTAATGTATTTCATATTCCAGCTAAGATTGTTGAAGGTCTGGGACTCTCAGATTTCTTACCCATACAAAATGAGCCTGTGCTTTAATTTTTTTAAAATGTTCTTTATTTCTACAGAGAGTAAAACACTGAAAAGAAGCACATTTAAAAGGGAATTAGTAGAACTGACTGTTCACGTCTTTTGACCACTTATCAATTTGGGAGTAGCTCTTATTTTTCTAAATTTGACTCAGTTCTCTATGTATTTGGGAAATGAGGCCTTTATCAGAGAAACTTGCTTCAAAATTTTTTCACAGTTATATTTGCTAGCTATATTTCCTCTTATCCTATTTACTCCCTGTTTATTCTATTCTCTCTCTCCTTTTATCCTATCTGTCCTCCAAAGTGTCTTAAATCTGATTGTGTTTGTCCTTCATTCTTGGAGAGGACCGTGACATCAGGAAATGATGACATGACTTGCAGTTGACTTGGATTTGAGTGAGGGAGCAATGTGCAAGGTTGCCAGTCTCACTTACTCCTCCAGAGCCACTTGGGTCCAGCGGCCTGATATTCATCAGGATGACTGGAGGTGTAGTAGGAAGGTCGAATTTATGATCTCAAAAAGGATCATATAAATATCTGAATGGTTCAAAAT
>JAQQSZ010001803.1:0-14957 GCA_028646595.1 Phalanger gymnotis | reverse complement strand
TTTACAAATAAGGAAACTGAGGCCAACAGATATCAGAAGAGAGATGACTTGCCTTTAACCAAAGTAGCAGTGCCATGAAGACATTTGAGGCAGACATCTCACTCAAGCACTAAGACTCTTGTCAGTCCACCCATCCATCTGTACTGATACAATTGGCATTTGACTGCTTTCAATCAGGTTCAATTTTTTTGTACTCTTCCTGTTTGAGGACAAATAACTATTTGGATCTCTTCAGTTCAATCCAGACTTCCCTTCCCAGGACCTTACCTATGTGTAAATGCTGAATTGAGTAACAGTAGAGCTGATGTTTCCAGCTGTCCTAATGGCTGAATGTGATCAATAACAGACAATGTGACCAACTAAGCTGAAAAATGAGAATTGAGCCAAAAATACTCAGTAAATTCAGTGATACCATCCTGACAAGTTCTGTGACTGAAGAACAGAATCAAAAAATTTGTTTTATCCAAATGTCTTGTTTAAACTGGACTCTGAATTAATAATTAATGTCTTTACCCTTTCTCCATTAGCATAATCATATCTAATGCAAAACATACATACACACACACACCGCAACAAAAACAAAAATCTTCCTTGATGCTAAAGTAGAATATAAACTATCCCTCTTAAGATATACAATCCAGTAATCTGTGTTTAATTGTTGGTATCTACTTGCTACCTGTATGGCCTTGGATAAGTCACCTAAACCACTTTGGGTCTCAGTTTTATCATCTACAAAATAAAGCATCGAGCCAAATGGGCTCAGATCCCTTCAGTTTGTTATTATGAAACTGAGAACCCAAGAAAGCCAGATCTTTTCTGGGTACGATAATCAAGCCTAAGTATTATTATAAATTGAGGGTTACTTACATGCTGTGCTTATGGTTATATTTCACAAGAAGATGCTAATTTTAAAAATAGTAACCACAGATTGCTGACTCACATTTAGCTTATAAATCTCTTTTTCATGCTAATCTTGCAGGACACCAGGCATTTCCCACCTGCTCCTTTCGGAACCTGGATTTCCTTTTTGCTTACAATGCCCCTGTACAAGGTGCAATGGGCTCTCTAGTTGGCTCTTACCCAAAAGAATCTATTACATTAAAATAGCTTCTGAGAACAAGACAAAAAGAGGAGATGGAGAGAGGAAGAGCCATAATATTTTATCAAAAAGACAGTATCTGCCCTGGACACCCAAATGAAATAATGTATATAAAATGCTTCACAAAAATTGGAGAGTTACTATATAAAAATGTGAAGATATGTGGTTCTTGCTATTGATGTTTTTTATCTATTTGCTCACCCATGTATACAAGCAGAAAGTGTGCTGCCTTAGTGTCACACGAAATGACCTAAAACCTTGTCTCTGATTTCTCAAAGAACTTGGTCTTGTTCCTTAACCACTCTGGACCTCAGTTTCCTCACATTTAAAACAAGAGGATAGGAATCAATAATCTCAAAGATTCCCTCCTAGCTCACAATTTGTATTGCTTCAGGGCTGACCAAGCACTTTACGAATATTATCCCCTTTGATAGCCCAGGGTGACAGAGCTATTAAGTATCTAAGGTCACATTTGAACCTCAAGCCTGCCATAATTCCATGACTATGACCTTATGACCTCTGAAAATATCTTCTATACTAAATTATATATCCTTTACTTTCAATCCTGTTAAAAGTTTTCTGAGACTAACATCACCTAGATCAAATTAATTCAATTCAATCCAATTAATTTCAATTCAATTTCACAAAAATTTGCAAATGGCCCATAATTTGAAAATCAGTGTGCTAGGCATGATATCCATGAAGGTGAAATAAGAACCACTTCCACCTTACGATCTATTAGAGAGAGAAGATATGTACACTAAATAACTGCGATAAAAATGAGAATGTATTAAAACAGAGGAACAGATTAGAAAATGTGTTATGATAAATTCTATGCTGGGCATAGTATTCATTCTATGGTGGCCTTTATCCTACTGGAAAGAGCTCTTTACAAGTACGCTTAGCATGTATCTCTCTATTCGTCTTTCCTAGTATGTATTTATTATGTTTTTTATGTTAAATTATGAACTCCAAAAAGGCAGATCATCACCCACCTGAATAGTGGCAATAATAGCCCTCTATACACAATATTGGAATCTCAACAAATGTCATTCAGTGAAAGCCATTAACATTAAAAAAAAAGTTGTTCTAAGAAAACAGAAACCTAAAATACCTAATATTAAAAAAAATTCATTTTTCATGTCATTGACCTATTCACATGGGTAGCAAAGGATCAAGTGCGGAAAGGTCTTTATTATCCCAACTCTGAAAATTCTCCCTTTAGGGGACAAATTCTGCTTTGGGTCTTTTTCATTTTTTTTTAGTACTTTTCAATTGGACTTTCCTCTGTTATATATTATTATTTGATTTAAAATGCTTTCGGAGGAAATTACCATAATAATCACAAGGACATCTACTTGCCTTTAAACTTGCCTTCCAAGTGAAAGTGAATCACTTGACTGAGGTTTTGAAAGTGCTATAATTTGTTACTGTGCAAATGAAATAAAATGGGATATGAGAAGGCTAAAATATTTTTCTACTACAAACTTCAAGAAAATATGCTTAAGAAATGATGCTTTATTCATCTTTCTCACTTGCTCACTCATATTTCCGTTCCTTTTACTTTTTTTTCCTCTAATACTGGGATATGATAAGCTTCCAAATTAAAAAAAAAATGAGAGAAAAAGAAACAGAGAAAGAGACAGCCAGACAGAGGGAGATACAAAGACAGAAAGAAAACTGCATTGAGATAATTTTTCTTTTCAGTACCCTGTAGTAAAATGTCTCATTCTGATTATTGTCTCAGTCTCCTTGAAAGCTCAACATGAAAAACTCATCAAGAAAGTTCATGCTAAGCCAAGCACTGGCCAGATAGCACTCATTCTTCCCTGTCATACTTGATTTTAAGATAATGGTCCTAGGGGAGATGGGGCCAAAAGAAATAAGCATTCATTCTTGTAACTCAGTCTATACCAAATTTAATAAAACACACAATAAGAGATTATTTTGCAATGGGAAACTCAGTCTAATGCTCAATGTAATAGTGACTTGACTGATAAAATAGCAGAGATTTATAAATGGAAAGAGATCATCCTAACTATCTCATAGAGAATGACTAACTGCCTGAAATTATGTATGTACCCTCGTGCCAATACCTCAATACAATATACCGCATATTTTAATCTGGAAATCCCCAGACACGTTCTGCTGCTTGCTTATGCATCCTTTTAATAGGTTTCATTTTATCCATGGGGACACAACGCTGTTTCAGCAGGAGGGTATCACTTATCAGACAAATTAAATTCCTATTCAATTTCCTTCCAATAATTCAAAAAGCCCAGGGTTTGAGCCCTGGGATTTTAAATAGGAGATCCACTTTTCACAAATCAGAAAAATCAGTTCATCTGAATTTGCCACAAATTCTGATTAATGGTAAAAGAAAGATTGCCACAATTCTTGAATCTCCTAGGTATAACATGTCCCTTCATTCTATCTGACTTGGGAGAAATTCTTCTTTCTACTCTCTCTCTGCCTCTCTGTCTCTGTCTCTGTCTCCCCCCCACCACACCTCCAGACACAATTATTGTGCTTTGACCTTGACTATCTCTATTGTGGCTCTTGAAATAATATAGCCAATCCTCAAAACTCTTTTCTTTAGCCAGCAAATCTTGTCATAATTAAATTTAGCTTGAAGAAGATACTTGATTACAGCTAAGAATGCACATCATAACTAAAATTTTAGTGAAATTTTAATAGAATAAGTTTGTTTTTAGAGGTAAGGACCATTTTATATTTTTATTCCTTGGGTTAAAAGGATCTAATCTAGTTCTTTAAAAATAGGTCACACAATACCATTTTTTTAAATTGAAAATTCAGTCCCCATCATCAAAAATTATGTAATTATATGAATTAAAATAAAATTTTACCTAAGGTTTTAGGCAATTAAGGTAGAATCAAGTTGAACTTCAGACCACAAACTATTGTTTTGTGTCACTTTTCAGATCCTTCTGTGATTCTAACTGGTTTTCTTCCTTCCTTCCTTCCTTCCTTCCTTCCTTCCTTCCTTCCTTCCTTCCTTCCTTCCTTCCTTCCTTCCTTCCTTCCTTCCTTCCTTCCTTCCTTCCTCCTTCCCTCTGTCCTTTTCTCCTTTTTTTCTTGTTCCCTCTATAGATATAATAAATAAAAACATAACTGTGATTTTTCCATATTTCCTTGACTAGCTTATAGTTATAATCTTATAATACCTTAATATCACAATATATTAATGCAATATCGATTAAAATTTCTTAATCAATGTAATATTAATGTAAATTAATTAATAATGTACATTGGTTAATATTAATGCAAATTAATAATATTAATATAAATTAATAATTTAGTCATTTTTCAGTAACTAGACATACAGGTACATTTCTTTTGCACCCCTTCCTGGCCCAAATAGAACAGCTATTAGACGTGCATTTATACAAATAGTTCCTTTTTCATGTTAGTGATGATTTTGACATATAGTCTTAGTGTTTAGTATTAATTATGAGATAGTTGTAAGCTTCTTAATTTCTAAACTGTAGTATAATTTAGTCTCCTCAGTGATGTACTATCTGATTTGGTCCTGTATTATTTTTACATTTCCAAGAACATTGATTATTTTTTTTCTTCTTTTTTATTTTTCTCATTCTGTTTGGTGTAAAGTGGTACCTTACAAATCTTTTGATTTTCATATATCCATTTATTTGGATAATTTAAACATAATTCCATACAATTATTGACTTTATATTTCTCCCTTAGTAAAACATTCGCTTTTGTTCTTGGAATATCATTCCATTGGGGAGTGTGTATTATTAGGCTTTGGGATATGTTGTAGTTACTTATAGATTCTGAATGTATGAATTAAGTTTTAATAAATGTTTATTGAACTTAATTGAATTGGGTTCAGTTTAATGAACATCGACAGAGTACTCAGTATATCCACAGCAGAAAGTTTGGGAAATTTTATGTTTTTATAAAAAGTCATTTGGCTTATAATAGTGTTCACAGCCTTTAATTTTCATGTCAAACCAAAATGGAGGCCTTGTAGCATAGTGAAAAGAACACTTGCTGTTTTTCTAATAATGAGGAAGGCAGACGAGTACAATATTATGAGGAAGACCTAAGAATGTCAGGGATTAATGTAGTCAGGAAGCTGACAATTAACCCTAGATCTCTGGCATACAGAGGTAAGAGGGGGAAAAATGGTGTAGTAGAAATAGATTGTAAAAAGCATGAATGTAGAATATATTAACGAAACTTTTTGTTATTCCCAACCATCCCCATACTTACTACCATGACTTTCATTAAAGATTGTTAAATAAATTAATGCATACAGTTTAATTCAACAGGTTTTATTATTTAGTGAATACAAAGACTTTGTTTAAAAATGTGGATTAAAAAGATATGACACAAGCTCTGATTTATAAGCCTTTATAATCTAATGTTGAAGATAGGGCAAAGTAAGGATAGCAGAGTGAGATGTCACAACTGTCAAAGCTCCCGTTCAGCAATGACCATGTGCCAAGCAGAATGCTGAGTGGGAAAGACACACAAAAAAAGTGAGAGTGTGTCACTTTCTTGAAGTCCAGGGTAGCTTGGGAAGATAGAAAGAGAATTCTCAGTTACTAGGATTGCACCTAGAACTGAAAGTTGCTAAGGGAACTGAAAACTTGCCAGAAAGAGACCAGAGAGGACACTGTATTTGCAGTGGGTATATGTAATGGCAAGTGAAGTGTGGTTTTCATTGTTCGTTTGTTTGTTTTTGTAGTGCTTCTCGACACCAAAGCAATCAAGTGCCTTTGATTGAGCCTTGCCTTTGATTGAATGAAGAGTCTTTGATGACCTGCTTAAGTCACAAGAAAACCTAAGACACATGAGTTTGAGTCACATGATGGTGATGCCCTCTGACCCTGAAGAAGCATATACATATACTATGAGGTTAGTATTTTGCTTTGGGGCTCAGTGGAATAGTGTTTGTGTGATTTGGCCAGATAAGACACTTTGGGTAGCCATTAAGGATGGATCCTCCCCCAACTTTGAAAACCTAGATGTTGATGATTCTCTCTCTGGTAACTATGTATATATTGCTATGGACAGAGAGTTAGAAGCTGTGTCTGCTGATTTGTGTTATTTGATCTGTTTATATGATTTCTGCTTGAAATTTCTGTTAGTGTTTTCTCTGAAGTTCAGGGTGCTGACTTTCGCCCCTGAACTAAGTGAATGATATAGGTATGTTTAATTAAAATGAGGTTGTAAACTCCTTAAAGTTGCTTTCCTTAGAAAAGCAGATCAAAGAACTTGTGCTAGCAGCCCTCCTGTGTGCTGGTGTTATTGGCCTTATACCTCCACAGAAGCTTCAAGCAATATTACTATTACAGTACAGGATCTAGTGCCATTTAGTATCTCTTTATCCCGTTATTCAGTTCCTTGTTACAGTGCCATGGTAAAGAAAAGTGATATAGTTTGCTATCATTCTGACCCATTACGCTCTTCCAGGCCATAGTTACAGGGGCGAGAGGAGCTTGAGGGAATAAGGACCCCACCTGTGTTAGGACCAAGGCATGATTCAGGAAGGTAGCAAACTTTTGTCTCCCCAGATGTCACAATGTTGGAAGCACTTAATACACAAACCATCACGATGTTAGAAGCACTTAAAATTTACAAACCCTCCTTCCTCCCCAACCCTTACCAATGGTTTCCAAAGTGGGCAATACCACCCCCTGGGGTGTGCTAGAGTGATTCAGAGCGGCAGTAATAACCTTAGGTGCAATTGGGAGGCATTGAATAAAAATAAGGGGGCAGTGGAAACATGAGGAAAGAAGAGAAGATAAGAAAATTTTGAAAAACTATTCATACATGTTTCATCTGTGTGTAACAAAGTTAAAGTCATAGTGATTACATTATTTTCCAAATAAACACACAAAATTCAAGTTATAAGTGAATAGTGGTCAATTGTGCCAACAGGTCTTAACAATCAAATGTTGGCATGTGAGAGAGTTGCATGTTGTTGGGAAGTCCAGCATGCATCAGCAGGAATATGTGCATGTAAGGACAATGGCTTGTTTACAATATGATACTATATGGGTACATGACACAATATTGCATAATCAAAATTTCAATGCAGGAAAAAAACTACAAATTTACAATAAATTATTAAATGTAAGATGTATCATTTTAATATATACACAAATTTTATATTTTTTAAATGATGGAAATAAAAAAAATCATTAAAGAGTCAAAGAAAGTGGATTTCTGAAGGGGGGCACTGAAAAATTTGTTTTTGAAAAGGGGGCAGTAGACCAAATAATTTTGGGAACCTCTGCCCTAGACTAAGGTTTGTAAAAAGCAGTACGACATAACAGCCAGTCATCCTGCACAGAGTTAAGCATAACATAATTCTAACATAAACTCATGGAAGCAAGGGGGAACAGTGAATAAAGCCCTGGGCCTGAATGCAGAAAAATCTAAATTTAAATCTGACCTCAGAAACTTACTAGCTTTATATCCCTGGGCAAGTTACTTAAAGTATGTTTATGTTGATTTCCTCATCTGTAAAAGAGGGCTAATAACAGAATTTATCATGCTGGGCTATTATGAAGATCAAATGAGATAATAATTTTAAAGCACTTAGCACAATGCCTGGCACATATTAAGTGCTATATAAAATGTAGTAATGATGAAGATGATACCCAAAGTCGAGACAGTAAAAAGTGCCTACCATAAAAAGTTACTATAGTGGCAGGAAAGCCCAAGACACAAACACAGAATTCCTATAAAAGCTAAAGACAAGTATTTAAAAGAGTACAAAAATAATTTTACAAATCAAGTAAGAACAGGAAAGGAAAAAATTTAAAAATAAATGAGAACAATGAAAGAGATATGAAAAGAGAATTAATAGCTTGAAACAAGAGATGCAAAAATTTGACCAAGAAAATAGCTTGCTGAATATTATAATTGAGCAAATGAAAGCTAATAATTCTAATACACATCAAGAAATATTAAAATAGTATCAAAAAGGCACAACAAATTAGAAAAAAAATGTGATTTATTTCCTAGCAAAAGGAACTGAATTGGAAAAAGAATTAAGGAGAGATAATGGAAGCATATTTGGAATACCTGAAAGCCATGACCAAATAAATAGCCTAAACATTGTACTAAAAGGAATAATAAAAGGCAAGAATTAATCAATCGATAAACATTAAATTAGTGCCTACTATGTTCTAGGCATTGTGCTAAGCATTGGGGAAACAAAAAGAAATATTGAGTAAGATATACTTTAATGCTATAGTGCAGTTTTAAATATATTTTTGTCTGTGTATGTGTGTGTATGCATATGTGTACACACATAAACATATATATAAATACATATATAATACATTTTATATGTGTATGTATATAAGCATATACATGCTATACATACACATACATACATATATATGATGTATTTTTTGATCAACTCTGGCAAACCTCTATTAAATGCCTACTATATTTAAGGCACTGTGCTAAGTGTGTGTGTGGTGGGGATTAAAGACAAAAGACAACCCCTTACCTCAAAGAGCACAAAATCTAATGGAGGAGACAACAAGCAAACAGGCTGTAAATAGTATAAACAAGAAATAATTAAGATAAGGAAAGCACTAAAATTAAAAAGGTTAGAGAGTTTTCCTGTAAATAGTGAGATTCAGTTGGGTCTAAAAGAAAGCTAGAGAGATCATTAGGTAGAATGGAGGAGGCAGAGTATACCAGGATATGAGACATCCCCCCAAAATGCCTATATCTGAGATATGAATTGTGTTGTCCATGAAACAACCAAGGTGTCAGTAACACTAGAAAAAAAATCTGAGAGAGTAAAGTGTAAGAAACCTGGAAAATGTACAAAGGGGTAGATTATGAAAGCCATTGAATATTTCACATAATATATTAAATGTAATTCTGAGGGGTATAAGGTATCACAGTAGTCTTGCATGTTTATTTATTTTGCTTAGAGAGATGACATATTAAAATCTTCAATTTAGCAAAATCATTTTGGTACCAGAATTGAGTAGTGATTGGTATGAGAAAAGATATGAGAAAGGCAGACCCAAGAGCAGGCTATTGTGTTAGGACCAGTGTAAGTTGATGAATGTCCATAAATCAAAGTGGTAGCACTTGACAGAGGAGAGAAATGGATGTATTTGAGACATATTTGGTTTTTTTTAATAGTATTAGTATTTTTTCCAATTATATGTAAAGACAGTTTTCAACATTCATTTTTATAAAATTTTCAGTTCCAAATTTTTCTCCCTCTCTCCCTTCCCTCTTCCCTCTCCAATACAGCAAGCAATCTCATATAGGGTAAAAATGTACAATCATGTTAAACATGTTTCCACATTAGTCATGTGAAAGAAGAAACAGAACAAAAGGGAAAAATGAGAAAGAAAATAAAACACAAAAATGTGAAAATAGTATGCTTCAATCTACATTCAGACCCCAAAGTTCTTTCTTTGGTTAGCATTTTCCATCATGACTTTTTCAGAATTGCCTTAGATAATTTTATTGCTGAGAAGAGCTAAGTCTGTGGTAGTTAATCACTGCACAATGTTTCTCTTGCCATCTACAATGTTCTCCTCATGCGGCTTGTCACTTAGCATCAATTCCTGTAAGTCTTTCCAGGTTTTTCTATATATCACAACTTGTTCTGCCATTCCCAAATGATGGGCATACCTTCAATTTCCAATTCTTGGCCACCACAAAAAGAGCCACAATAAGTATTGTTGTACAAGTCAGTCCTTTACCTTTTTTTTTTTTTATTTTTGATAGGAATACAGACCTAGTAATGGTAATGCTAGATCAAAGGGTATGCACAGTTTTATAGCCTTTTGTTCTTGGTTCCAAATTACTCTCCAGAATGCTTGGATTAGTCCACAGCTTCACTGACAATGGATTAGTGTCCCAATTTTCCCACATCTTCTCCAACATTTGTCATTTTCCTTTTCAGTCATATTAGCCAATTTAATAGGGGTTAAATGGTGCCTCAGAGTTGTTTTGTGTTTCTCTAATCAATAATGATTTAGAGTTTTTTTTTCATAAGATTATACACAGCTTTTATTTCTTCTTCTGAAAACTGCCTATTCATTTCCTTTGGCCATTTATCAATTGGAGAATGACTTGTTTTCTTAAAAAATTGACTCAGTTATCTATATATTTTAGAAACGAGGACTTTATCAGAAACATTGACTGTAATAAAATGTTTCCCAGCATACTGTGTTCCTTCTAATCTTAGTGGCAATGGTTTTATTCATGCAAAAGATTTTTAATTTAATATAATGAAAATTATCCATTATATATTTTGCAATTCTCTGTCACTTTTATGGTCATAAATTCTTTCCTTCTCCATAGATCTGAAAGGTAAACTATTCCTTGATCTCCTAATTTACTTATGGTATCATATCCTATGTCTAAACCAGGTACCCATTTTGACCTTATCTTGGATTAGTGTGAAATATTCATCTATGCCTAGTTTCTGCTATGCTATTTTCAAGGTTCCCATCACTTATTGTCAAATAGTGAGTTCTTATCCTAGAAGCTGGAGTCTTTGGGTTTATCAAACAGTAGATTACTAGATTCCTTTACTACTGCATCTTGAGTACCTAACACATTCCATTAATCCACCACTCTATTTCTTAGGCAGTACCAAATAATTTTGATGAATGTAGGCATATAATATAGTTTTAGATCTGGTACAACTAGGACATTTTCCTTAGTATTTCTTTTCATTAATCCACTTGATATTTCATACCTTTTGTTCTTCCAAATTAATTTTGTTGTTAATTTTTCTAGCTCTATAAAACAATTTTTGGTAATTTGATTCAAATGGTACCACATAAGTAAATTAATTTAGGTAGAATTGTGATTTTGGTTATATGAGCTTGGACTGCCCATGAACAATTGGTATTTTTCCAATTGTTTAAATTTGATTTTATGTGTTTGAAAAGTGTTTTGTAACTGTGTTCATATAGCTCTTGGATTTGTCTTCAGGTAGACTTCCAAATATTTTATATTGTCTACCTTTGTTTTAAATGGAATTTCTCTTTCTATCTCTTCTTTCAGGCTTTGTTAGTAATATAAAAAAAGCCAATGATTTATTTGGGTTCATTTTATATCTTGCAACTTTGCTAAAAGTGTTGTTTCAAATAGCTTCTTAGTTCATTCTCTGGAATTTTCAAAATATACCACCACATCATCTGCAAAGAGTGATTGCTTTGTTTTTTTCATTGCCTATTCCAATTCCTTCAATTTCTTTTTCTTCTCTTATTGCTAAAGCTAACACTTCTAGTAAACTATTGAATAATAATGGTAATAATGGGCAAATTTCTTTCACCCATGATCTTAATGGGGAAGCTTCTAGCTTATCCCGATTACATATAGTGCTTGCCGATTGTTTTAGCTAGATATAGTTTATTATTTTAAGAAAAAATTCATTTGTTCCTAGGCTCTCTAGTGTTTTTTAAAATAGGAATGGGTGCTATATTTTGTCAAAAGTTTTATCTGAATCTATTGGGATAATCTTATGATATTTATTAGTTTTGTTATTAATGTGGTCAATTGTGCCAATAGTTTTCCTAATATAAAACCAACCCTGCATTGTTGGTATAAATCCTGCCTTGCCATAACTGTATTATCCTGCTGATAAGTTGTTGTAATCTCTTTGCTAATATTTTATTTAATTTTTTTCCTTAAATATTCTTTAGGGAAATTGGTCTATAATTTTCTTACTCTGTTTTGGATCTTCCAGGTTTAGCTATCAACACCATAATTGTGTCATAAAGGAATTTGGTAGGACTCCTTTGCCTATTTTTCTAAAGAGTTTATATAATATTGGAAGTAATTGTTCTTAAATGTTTGGTAGAATTCACTTGTAAATTTGTCTAACCGAGGAGATTTTTTATTAAGGAGTACATTGATGGCTTGTTCAATTTCTCTTTCTAAAATTGAGTTATTTAATTATTTTGTTTCCTCTTCTCTGAATGTGATCAGTTTATATTTTTGTAAATTTCATCAATTTCACTTAGTTTGTCAGATTTATTGGCATATAGTTGTTCAAAACAGCTTCTAATGTTTTAATTTTCTCCTCATTGGTAGTGACTTAATGCTGTTTATTTTTGGTACTGGTAATTAGATTTTCTTTTTTCTAATCAAATTAACTAAAGGTGTATCTATTTTATTGTTTTTTTCCACAAAACTAGCTCTTTGTTTTGTTTATTAGTTCAATAGTTTTCTTAATTTCAAATTTATTAATCTCTCCTTTTGTTTTCAGAATTTCTAATTTGGTATTGGAAATTGGAAATTTTTAATCTGTTACTTTTCTAGCTTTTTAAGTTACATGTCTAATTCTTTGATCTCCTCTTTCTCTATTTTATTCATGTAAGAGTTTAGAGATATAAAATTTCCCCTCAGAATTAATTTGGCTGCATCTTGTAAGTGTGGTGTATTATCTCATTATCGTTATTCTCTGATGAAATTTTTAATTGATTCTATGGTTTGTTCTTTGACCCATTAATTCTTTAGGATTAGATCATTAATTATCTAATTGGTTTGTAGCCTATCTTTCCATAGCCCTTTATTACATGTATGTTTTATTGCATCATGATATTCAATATTCCCGACATTCTGCATTGGATTGAGAGTTTTTCATGCCCTAATACATGGTCAATTCTTTGTGTAGTTGCCATGCACCACTCAGAAAAAGGTATATTCCTTTCTTTCTCTATTCAGTTTTCTCCAGTGCTCTATCACATCTAACTTTTTTCTAAAATTCTATTCACCTCCTTAACTTCTTTCTCCTTTATTTTGTGGTTAGATTTATCTAGTTCTGAGATGGGAAGGTTGAGGACCTCCACTATTATAGTTTTGCTTCAATTTCTTCCTGTGATTCACCTAACTGCTCCTTTAAGAATTTGAATGCTATGCCACTTGATGCTTATATGTTTAGTATTGATATTACTTCATTGTCTATGGTACCTTTATTACAAGATCTGCTTTCCTTCCTTATATCTTCTAATTAGATCTATTTTTGCTTTTGCTTTGTCTGAGACCAGGCTTGCCCCCCTGCCTTTTCTTTCTTTTTTATTTTTTTTTTACTTCAAGTGAAGTGCCATAGATTCTGCTCTGCCTTTTACCTTTATTCTGTGTTTATCTCTCCGCTTCATGTGTTTCTTGGAAACAACACATTGTAGGATTCTGGTTTTTAATCCAATTATGGGAGAGTTCATCCCATTCACATTCTCAGTTATGATTGCTTAGTGTGTATTTCCCTCCAACTGATTTTGCCCTCTATTTATACTTTTCCCTCTCATTTTACCGAGTCCCTTCTCACCAGAGTTTTGCTTCAGAGCACCACCTACCTCAATCTGCACTCTCTTCTCTCATCCCCACCTCTTTTTTCCAGTTTCTCCTCCTATTTCTGCCCTTCCTTATGCCCTCTCTTTCATTTCATTCCCTTTTCTCTTCTACTTCCCTATAAGGTAAGATAAATTTATATATCCAACCAAGTGCATATGTTATTCCATCTTTGGGAAAAAACCCAAAGAGAGGAAGGTTCAAACAATGCTTACCACATCTCGTCTTTCCCTCTACTGCAATAGGTCTTGTTTACCTCTTTATGTGATATAATTTACCCTATTCCACCTCTCCCTCTTGCTTTCTCCAAGTACAATCCTTTTTTTCACCCCTTAATTTTTTTTCTATATCACCAAATCAATGTCAACTCATACCCATCTTTGTCTATGTATACTCCTAAACTCCCTTAGAGAGATAAGTATTCAAATGTTGCAAGTATCATGTTCCCATGTTTAAATCTTATTGAATAATATTTTTTCTTTCCTGTTTACCTTTTTAGGCTACTTTTGAGTCTTGTATTTGAAGACTGAATTTTCTCTTCAGCCCTGGTCTTTTCATCAGGAAAGTTTGAAAGTCTTCTATTTTATTAAATATCCATCTTTTCTTCTCAAAGATTATGCTCATTTCTGATCAGTAGTTGATTCTTGCTTGTAATCAAGCTCCTTTGCCTTCTGGAATACCATTTTCAAAGCCCTCCCATTTCTTAATGTAGAAGCTGCTAACTCCTGTGTAATCTTGAGTAGGGCTCTGACATTTTTTTTCTTTCTTTCTGGATGCTTGCAGTATTTTCTCCTTAGCCTGATAATTCTGGAATTTGGCTACAATGTTCCTTGCAGATTTCGTTTTGGCCTCTATTTCAGAAAGTGATCAGTGGATTCTTTCAATGACTATTTTAAACTCTGGTTCTAGGATCTTAGGGCAGTTTTCCTTGATAAATTTTTGAAAGATGCTCTTCATGCTCTTTTTTGGATCATGGCCTTCAGGATAATTCTTAAATTATCATTCCTTAAATTATATTCCAGGTCAATTGTTATTCCAATGAGATGATTGACATTTTCTCCTATTTTTTAATTCCTGTTGTTTTGTTGAACTGATTCGTGATGTTTCATAGTGTCATTAGCTTCTATTTGCTCAATTCTAATTTTTAAGGAATTATTTTCTTCAGTTTTCTTTATACCTCTTTTTCCATTTGGCCAGTTCTACTTTTTATGGAGTTCTTTTCTTCAGTGTATTTTTTTTTCGAATTAGCCAATTATATGTTTTTAAGAAATTGTTTTCTGGAGCCAAGATGGCGACTGGAAAGCAGTAACTGGCGTGAGCTCCCCACCAAGTCCCTCCAAAAACCTATGAAAAAATGGCTCTGAACCAGTTCTAGAAATACAGAACCCACAAAGGGGCAGAGGGAAGCAGGACTCCAGCCCAGGTCTGCCTGGATGGTCTCGGGGTAAGGTCTGTCCCAAAAAGAACTCCCAGCCCCCAGCCGAGGGGAGCGGAGCTGAGCCAAGCAGAGCCC
>JAQQSZ010001802.1:0-14957 GCA_028646595.1 Phalanger gymnotis | reverse complement strand
TAGCAAGTCATTGACTTGTTTTTCATGGTTTTCTTGCATCACTCTCATTTCTCTTCTCAATTTTTCCTCTACTTCTCTTACTTGCTTTTCCAAATCCTTTTTGAGCTCTTCCATGGCCTGAGACCAACTCATATTTTCTTGGAGACTTTTGATGTAGGCTCTTTGACTTTGTTGACTTCTTCTGGCTGTATGTTTAGATCTTCTTTGTCACCAAAAAAGGAATCTAGAGTTTGAGTCTGTATTTGAATCTGAGTTCATTTTCACTACCTGTTCATGTTCCCAGCCAACTACTTGACCCTTGAGCTTTTTGTCAGGATATGACTGCTTGTAGACTAGAGAGTACTTCGTCCCAAGCTTTAGGGTCCAAGCACTGCTGTTTTCTGAGCTACTTCTACTCCACCGTCACCCCAGGCTCTGTCACTGCAGCGCTCCTCGTCCCCCAAGAACCACTAACCAGGACCACAATACAGATCCAAGCAGGGCACAGCAAGAGAATCTGTCTTTGTGCCCACAAAGTGCTCATTGCACTCCCACTCTGATCCGCTGCTACATTCCTCCCACTGTGTGAGCCAGGGACTCAGGAAGCAGCTGACACTGTAGCTCTGGAAGCAGCTTTAGGAGTTTCCTGCTGCTGCCACCACCACTGCTGCCCCACCTCCACCACCCCCAAGGCTAGTAATCAGACCCCTCTGAACTCGATTCTGCAATTTCTCTCTAACCTGCTCTTTGGTGTTTATGGGTTGAGAAGTCAGGTAATTGCCACAGCTCACTGTTTCAAGGCCCCAAGGCCTGTTCCAGCTGGCTGACTCTGGGTCTGGTCTGTCCCAGCGCAGCTCATGCTGGGCTGCCCTCCGCACTGTGCGATAGACCCTTGCTGGCGACCATCCAGGCTTTCCTGGGCTGGAGACCTGTTTCCCTCTGGTATTTTGTGGGTTCTGCCGCTCTAGAATTTATTCAGAGCCATTTTTTACAGGTGTTTGGAGGGATTTGGGGAGGGAGCTTAGGCAAGTCCCTGCTTCTAGCCGCCATCTCGGCTCTGCCCCCCATCTCAAATTCTTAAGAGGGAAAGGAACAAATTCAAATCACAAAAAGTCAGGAAAATTGGATATAAATCAAACAGGTTTCAGCTTTGAAAAGGATTTGTCACAAATCATTATATAGACTGAATGACTTTTGAGGTAACACAGGTGTGAGAGTAGAGAAAGAAGAGGCAGGCCATGTTAACATGTAAAATGATCTGAGCTTATTATGGCATGAATTTTAACCTGAAAATATTTATAAAGCTTCTTGCTTTACAACATGTGCTTTGCAAAGATTGAAGCACTCTGTGCAATGGACATAATCGTTTAGATGAGGCAACTGAGATAATGAAGGTGTAGCCTAAGTACCCAGCTGCTGTTGCAGGCCTTATGACCAACTAGAGACAATGCTGTTTCTAAAGGGCAAGTACCGCAAACAAATCTGCCATTGAAAGAGGAAGAAGAGAACACTGGTGTAGGCCCCAGTGTATCAATTTCCTCCACACAAGGCAGCAATAGAAAAGAAACCTGCCCATTTCCATCCTAAAAGCCAAACAAAACCAGGAGTCACTTCTGTGCGCCATGAAGAGGAGCTTATTTATTTCATAGACTTGAGTGCTTTAGTACAGAAGAACAGATATAGAGATGATACATGTTTGTGCTTCAACACTTTCAAACATTGAGATTCCAGTAAATTCGAGGTAAACAAGTTTCAAGACAGACTAGCTTTTTTTTTTTTTCCTTTTTTTTTAGTTTTCCTTTTGATAAATTATTTTCATATAAATAACCAACAGAGAAAGGAAAAACAATGTCTAAACAAGATCCCAAAGCATGTACACTGCTATTTCAAAAGAAGAGAAACAAAACCAAGGGCAAACTTTTAAAAAAAACTCAGTGCAAATGTTTATAGCTTTTGCCCTAAAGGGAGAAAACAGCTTCAAAAAGGGGAAGGAGGGATGGAAGAGACAAGTCTGAAAACGAAGAAGGAGCAAAGAGTTGATTCTCTCAGTGCAAAGGGAAAGTTTCAATGCCTTAGGGAGATAAGAAAACACCATAATGCATCTAAGAGGGAGAGAAGAAAGTCATCTGAAAGGAAAGGAAAAAGGCTTGCAATTAAGCTACCATACATCAAGCTTGCAACAACATCACAAGACACATTAAGTAATATACACACAATCGGCTGGGATGATGGGGTGAAGGGCTACTGGGCCTGGGGAACCTGGGGACTCCCACTGCCAGAACATTTCACTACTGGACAATGACGGCAGAAACAGATAAAGTGCACGCAGCAGGGCTGAATGCAAAGCGGCACAGAGCCTCCAGACTGATGATAAGACTGCCTTGTTTTGTTTTAGAGTTAAGTTCAATACAAGGTGAAAATGGCCTTATTTGCATTTTTAAAATTCTCATAAGCATGATGTCATCTGAACTCACACTATGAAAAATCAATTATTGTACATGAAACGGGAGATTTCTGGAAAGGGATTTTGTTCCCTGGGCATGTGGGCTACAGACTGAACCTACATCAATAATTTATCTCGTGCATCTGTTCTGCAGGAAGTGGGACTCAAGGACCTTTCTTTGTGGAATAGGGACCAGGGTCTTTTCTATCATTTTCTCCATCAAGTCTGACCCTAATGAGAATTAGGTATTTATCTTTTGCAGGTATGCCTGGATAAGGGAGATTTGGGTCCAGGGTACTTTGAACTCCTAAGAAGATTAAATAAGACTACGGTTTTGGTTCAGTTAACTAGCCTGGGTAATCTCTGACGTGCAAATTTAAAATCCCAAGAAAACAGTTTTCCTTTTTGAGTAAATATGAAGTATCAATGAGAGCCACATCCCTTCCTTCAATTTACACAGCACCATGTAAGAGGTGCAGGGCATCAAAGGACAGATGTGGCAGCACCAAGCTCATCTTCCCCTTCTAGGCAGAAAGAGATACCGTCTGGTGCTACACCCTGGGACATCAGGTGCTGGGTAAAGTGGAGACCAACCAGATGTCACCTGATCTCTACTTCAAGTACATCTGGATCAAAAGAGACAAGGAGGAATGGAGAGTGGCAGGGAGGAAAAAGTATCAATCTGCATTTTAACACATTCCAAGAACACAGAAAACTCTACAGTGAGAAAAAAATGCCCAGCAACAATGGGAACAGTTCTACCTGCATCCACCCCCACCTTCGCCCCCGCCCCCAGGAAAAAAAGAAAAGAAATTTTAAAAACCAAATTTCTACCTATCTGTTTTCAAGCAGTTTCCACATAGAGCATTCATGTTGCACTGGGGTAGGGATAAGGTCACAATGCCACATGTAATGTAGGGAGGAAAAGAGAGAAGGGGACGTCCAGTCATCACAGTCTGAAAATCTCATTAGCAGTGCATCATTTGAAGATGAATTTCTCTTTTTTTTTTGGATGCATACATACGCTGCTCTCTTTTATACAAACACAATGCATTATTTCCCTTTGTTTTAAACAAGAAGAAGGCTTCATCAAACACAAGACCAAAGAGAGAAAGCCAGGGCGTGCAGTGGGGACCGATGGAAGATGAGAACGGGTACTGACTGCAAAGTAACATCTAAGACCAGCCATAGGAAGCTGCCAAGAGCCATAGAGATTATCACTTTTTGGAGGGGTGGTTTAGTTATTTTAACTGGTGATTTCTTCATCTGTTTTATTCAGTTTCTTCAGCGTGTCCAGCAGTTTCTGTGGGGTAAGGATGTGTGTAGCTCCTGGAGAAGGTAGATTAAAGAAAAACAAAGTAAGTCTTCTAAGACAGACACTGGCCTTCAGATATCTTTCTGCTCTTCAGTTCTAGACACCTGGACCTGCTAGATAAGGGGCATAGGCAGCTTTCCACCCCCCACCCCCACCCCGACCCTGGTCTTGCTATAAAGGCCTGGAAGGGTTTGGGTTAGGGATAGTTTCAAAATAATTGTGGGAGGCTTTTTTTGGGAGAAAGAAAGAACTCCTTAATTCAGGCACAAATTGGAACCACACCCAGGAGTAAAGCTTTTTTCCCATTAAGTTGCTCGACATATGCTATCTTTGTCTCTGTGAAACAGTGACTATGGCAATTCCTCTTTTGAATACCACAGTGAAGCCAGAAAGGAGGGCTCTACGTTTTTTTTGAAGAAATATCAGATACTACATGGGGAAGAGTGCTAGTGGGGTTGGGTGGTAGGGGAAGAGGCTGACAAGTGTGAGGACTCGGGTGGGGAGGGGCATTCTCTAGGATCCAAATAATAGGTGCCACCATGGAATTGTTGGTGGGACCTCAGGTGTGCAGGGGAGGGGAGCTTGAGTACCTGAGGTCTTACCTTGAAGATACCACGCATTGTTAGAGATTGGAAATGCTTGCAAAAATTTAAGCCTAATGGAATTATATATACTTCTACTGCAAAAAAAATAAAAATTAAAAAATGAAGGCCTTTTTTAATAAGGAGATCTAAGTGAGGTTAAAAAAAGATGCATGGATTGTGTGTTTTGGACATGGACCAAACAGAAGAGGAGTGATTGCGAGCAGCAGAGTGGTGTGTGGAGCATGAGGACTGCATGCATGCAGCAGTGGGCTTCAAAGAAAGACATCCCAGGTGGGAGAGAAGGAAATAAAAGCTTTCCGTACTTGAAAATGTGCCTCCCAAGAGACATGGGGAAAAGAAAAAAGGCAATCACAGGTATAAGGAGGGGGAGAAAGCTACTGGAAGCCAGATTTACCCCCAGAAATTGCCAAAGGAGTTATTTAGCAGGATCATGGGTCCTTAGGCCTTTGACTGCCACTCACAGAGTTGTCCTGCAACTGTGACAGAGCAGAAGTACCTCCGACTAGAAAGCCTCCACCTCCCTGGCTAGTCTAGGGACCGGTGCAGGGTTGGGGTGTGGGGTGGTAGGAGAAAGGGCATATTGGAAATGGGAACAGGCAGAGAAGAAGAAAACCTACACAACCCATTCTCAATAGAAGCCTCTCCCAGCTCACAGCACACCATTCCAGGCCCCCAGGCCTTGGTCTCCTGTATCAATCCTTGCTACTTCCAAGAAAGACTGGTTGAAAAAATGCTCTGCTCAAGACACTGAGCTGACTACACTGATCTACAAATCTGAGATAACCTGAACGGAACATACCAACTTCAGAAATGCCACCGGATTTTTTAGAGGGCTCTTTCTTCCAAAGTATTTTCATGTATATGACCCTGTGGCCCTCCAAACATTTCTGAGAGGTATGGAAGGACAGCTATTATGATCCTTATGTTACAGAGAGGGAAATGAGAAATGTTTAAGTGACTTGTTCAAGGTTATAGCATGAACTAGTGGCAGAGCTGAGACCAAAAATAATAACTGAATTGACATTTAAAATTTGTAAAGCACTCAACAGCCATGTCCTCATTTTACTCAAATAAGAGCCCTCCAATTCTCAGCCTAATGCAATTAGTGCACATTTTTTAAAAAGTTGAGTATGTATACAATTCTACAATCGTTTTAAAAGGAAGCACTTTACAGCTGGAAGAAAAACAATCTATAAGGAATTTCTAATTGAAAGGTAGCATTTGTAGGGAACAGCACATCTTTCCACTTAGTTTTCTCCATAGCTGCTTGCTCATAAATACAGAAGCTAGGGATTCCTAAGTTAAGATTTCTTTTCCAGTGCTGGCTGTTGACCTGAAATGATGTACAATGAAGCCCTTTGCCCAGCTGGAGTTCTAGTCTTACCTATTCCTGAATAAAAGTCAGATTGCTAAAACCAGGAAGAATCTGTCCCAAGTATGAAAATAAGTCAGGTAAATGCCTTTAACCCACCTTAATCTTCTTTACCAATTCCTCTGCATGCAAATTAGTCTAAGTCACCTAGTAGATAGTTTTAAAACTCCCAAGTTTGGATGGGTTTAACACTTTTTGCTGGTGATGCTCATTCATTAATCAATAACATTATGAATGATTCCATTTTCTTTTATAGTCTCAGTTTAGAAGTGAGACTGCCAATAGGCTACAAAGTAGTCTATTGGGGTAGCAGCACCAACCCCTTCTCAAATAAGTTTATTAAATACACCCATACAAATATCTGATTTGCTGAAAAATTTTGATATTTCAGGCAACAATCAAGCTACATGGTCTTGTCTATCTATGTGACAGATCTATGTGCTCTCTTGTCCCTTAATTCCCCTATGCCATTCTACCTCTAAGTCAGAGTTCAGAGGTGACCCTGATAATGGTCCTCCAGAATACAGTAATTAACTCTTATCTACACACTGACTTATGGCTTACAAAACACTTCGCATACACCATCCTATTTGATCCTTACAACATTCCTGTGAGCTAAGCCATACAAATATTATCTCCTTTTTACAGACTGAGGAAATTGAAGCCCAAGGAGATGCTATATAAGTAGCAGAGTTGAGATTTTAACTCAGGTTTTAGGATTCCTGATGCCACAGCTCAAACACTGAAGTAACTTTCCTAACTGGAGGTTAACTTTTGTCTCAAATTATTTGAAGACTGTGGGATGAAGACAGAGATAAACAAAAACTAGGTCTACACCCACCAAATTCATTCTATTTATGTCCTAAAACAAATACAAATGACTTTAAATGTTCTAAAAATGCTAGGCTTGAAACATAAGTGCAACGCCCACAAAACCCTACTTTTCAACTGTTTCTCTCTGGGCAGTATTATATTCATTCCAAACCTGGGAAAATATTTGTAAATGGCAGCTCTTAAATTCAGATTTCAGGCTCCTGTGTGACTTGCACTGAAAAAAATTAACCAACTTATCCCAAAGATAGAATTATAACAAAATGCTTTTTAAAACATACACATAAACCCAACCAAAAATACTCTATTTCCCAAACTGACAGTTTAATGAGAATGGTTTTGAGATTACCCAGATCCTTTGATTCTCTTAATTTTGCCTCTAATCACCTCAGCCTTTTCATCAGGCATTAAACTCTTCATGATGGAGTTACTCAAGGTACAGGATCAAATTAAATCTTTGTTTGGCTGTCAGACTATCTGGTAAGATGTTTAGTGGAAATGAAATAAGGCTGGGCCATTACTTATGAGTTCAAACATCCAAGCTGATTCCACATTAACACAGATCCTTTATCTAAGTCAGCTCTGGCTAAAGAAGAACAAGGAAAAGATACTTGACACTCTTCCTCAAACCTATAAACAATGCCAGTCTGAATTATAGCTTCATTCATTCATTATAAACAATGTCTTTTCTACATTTAAATGATTTTAATAACTAAAATTTAGGTGGAGAAAAATACAGGCAAATTAAGCTTCGGTCTGATTTTTGGTCACCAGGACAACCAAAAGAAAGGGTCATATCAAATTAAAATCTCTTTCCCTGACCCAATTAGTATAGTATTAGAAGTTCATGACAATGGGGCAGCTAGATGGTACTGTAGCTAGAGCACCAGCCCTGAAGTAAGGAGGACCTGAGTTCAAATCCAGCCTCAGACACTTACTTAGATGTGGGACCTTGGGCAAGTCACTTAACCCCAATTGCCTCCCAAAAAAAAGTTCATGGCAATATGCTTTCTCTCTCAATTCCTAAAAATACATACAATCCCCAAAATCATTTTAGAAGCAGAGAACACAAAATTTTCTCACATGCTCTGGCGGCAGTTAGAGATCTCTGCAAACTGTTTGGCAAAAAAAGATGTACTTTGCAAATGAACGGCTCCTTCTAAGACAGAAAATTCTGTCTCAAGAGAATCCATAATATATCACTGAGAGTCACTGAATTTTCACTTTTTGTGCCCATCTTCCAAAATTCAATTCTCAAAAATTTGGAAGCTCTGATAATAAGAATTTCTTAAATCCTACGAATTATTCACCACAGCTATAAAGAGCAGCTTCTTTCCAACACTCAACACCCCCAAAATCTTAAAATACAACCTGCAGCAAATGCTATCCACCTACTTGCCATCTGCATACTATGGATCTCTGATTAAGGACTCATCAATGTACTTCTATCAACTAGACTTAAAATAACTGCTCCCATTTTCAAGCCTACCGGAGGAAAGAGAATGAAGACACTTAGTGACCAGTCAACCAATAACATAACCATCCCTGCTTTTCAGGATCATAATAACCTATTTTCACACTGCCTGTGGTCTCAGAGTATCACCAAACTTTGCCAGGACAACTGAGTAATGGAACAATAAGAACTGGAAGCTCAACCTCTTTATCTCAAGAATCACCCCGCTTTTGAACAGCCTAGAGGTACAGCAGAGATCAACACGCCTGCAACACTCTTGTAATGTGATTTGGCTGGAGTATAACCATTCTCACTGAAAAGTGATAAATGGTAAGTGGAATTTTATGGTATGTGCCAGGTCCCGTATAACTACATGAATGAATGAAAGGAAAGTGAATTAGAGCAGAGACGTCAAACACACAGGGCCCTCGGATCACAACAGCCCTGACTGCCATCTGAATTAGATTACAATATAACTGGGATATATTTGAGAAAATAAAGAAAAATACAATGGAACAGAGACCATGTTAACATGTGGTTTCCCCACAGAGATCCTTATGGACAGTAGTGGCCTTATTTTCTACTTTAGTTTGACACTGAATTACAGCCAGTTAGGGCTTAAAGGGATTAGAGCTGGGAAAGCACCTTAGAGGTCATTTAGCCCGGCCCCTTCATTTTACAGACAAGGACTTCAAGGCCCTGAGGTAAACTGCCTTCCCTAAGGAGGCAATGTAAGTCAGTAGCAGAAAAAAGCACAACTTCATTTCCTGACTCCCACCACTCTTTGTACTCACTACCCCAGGGATGGGGGTGGTTTTATGGTTTGCTAAGGCTACTTAGCTTCCTATACACTATATTCCAGCCATAACAGACTAATCCACAGTCACAGAACTGCAGACTTAGAGTTAGGACGGGTCTTGGAGGCCACTGAATTCAACCACAGTGAAGAGATGAAGGCCTAGAGAGGTGAAACAGCGTGCCCAAGGTCACAAAAGTCAGAGCTAGATCCTTGGCCTCCACTGGAAGGAAGGCAATGTGGGAGAAGGGCAATTTCATGTAACTGGGTTTTTCATGTGATTAGAGAACAAAGGAAGTACTTTCAATCTTTAGAAATACTATGGAGCAGCTAGGTGGTGCAGTGAATAGAGCACCAAGCCTGGAGTGGGGAAGACTCCTGTCCCTGAGTTCCAATTCGGCCTCAGACACATATTAGCCCTGTGACTCTGGGCAAGTCACTTAACTGTTTGCCTCAGTTTCCTCATCTGTAAAATGAGCTGGGGAAAGAAATGATAAATCCTGTCAGTATCTCTGCAAAACAAACCACCAAAAAACGAAAATGGGACCATGACTGAAATGACTGAACAACAACATGGAATCACTGTTTTAGCATCCTTCAGTTTAAACCCTCTCTTTAAACACATTCTCTCACCTCACCCCCATCTCCAAGCTCTTGGCAAGGCCTACTGATTTCACCTTTGCAAAATCTCTTAGATAATCCCCCTTGTCTCCAGTGACGCTGCCATCACTCAAGTGCAGCCTTCATTCCCTCAAGCCTGGGTTACTGCAGTAGCCTGCCTGGGGCGGGGTGGGGAGGGAAGGTGTCCTTGCCTCAAGTCTCCTCCCACTGCAATCCAGCTTCCATTCTGCTGTTAAACTGATCTGACTACTACCTTCCCCTCCCTTAGCCTGGTTCCTTATCACCTCCAGGGTAATCCTTTATTTGGTACTCAAAGCCCTTCATAAGCTGCCCTCCCCCACAACCTTTCTAGTCTTCTCACATCTTACATCCCCCAAATAATCTGTGATCCAGTGACACTGGCCTTCCTGTGGCTCCTTGAACAAGATCCATCATCCCATTCTGGGCATTTTCTCTAGCTTTCCTCTACTCCTGGAATGCTATCCCTCTTCATCTCTGCCTCTTGGATTACCTGGCTTCATTCAGATCCTAGGGAAAAGTCCATTTTTTATAGGAAGGCTTTTCCTATCCCCTTTAAATTCAGTGCCTTCTCTCTGTTTGTTATTTCCAATTTATCCTGTATTGACCTTATTTACATAGTGGTTTGCACGTTGTCTCCCCTGGTTAGACTGTGCACTCCTTAAGAGCAGGGACTATCTTTCGGCTTTCTTTTTATTCCAGCTGTTTAGCAAAGTGCCTGGCACACAGGAGCTACTTAATAAATGTTTACTGACTGACTGAGTGGTGTGAGATAGGTTTAAGAATATAATTCTTCACTTAGTGTTCTGAGGGATTGGTGTTGGGGACAACCTCAATTTGGGGAGCTAGAAGTAGGAGAGAGGCTCAATGGTATTTAATAGGTTAGCTCAGCTCAAACGGTCAGAAAAGTGATCTAAACCTTTGCACGCTGACTCTATCCCAAACCATGGCTGTTGCGCAATTTCTTTCATCCTTTAGGACTTAGGAAACAAAAGTTCTATTCAACACTCAATTATTCCTGTTAATGGAAAGTAGGGAAAGTAGAGACAACTGAAACACAGAGAAAATACTCTGCCCAATCCAAATATTTTATTACAACTACTACTAAGCAACAAGATATATTTGAGTTTCAAATATGTCCCCCTCTATATTCCAGTTAATAACTCAAGGAAAAGGAAAAATAGCAAGGAATTTGGATTATCTACCTAATCAATAATATACTTCTAAATAATTGAGAATTGATTGTGAGTCTAGGATTATGGAGAAGGGTGAGAATACTTTTCATAACTATATATAAAAAGAGAAAAACTGACCAAAACATCTTTAAATCCCCAAAGGCTATTGAAAAGTTTTTTATAGGGCAGAAAAAGAAAATGCAATAAATATTGAGAAATTAAATGATTAGAAAAGTACTCTTTTCCCAGAACACCAGAAAATGAGAAACCACTGCATTCACTACAAAGTTATCACCAAAGTACACAGTGGCTGTAACCCCAGGTTACAGGCTCTTAGAAATTATCCTTTGTGATAAGTGTCTATCACAAGAAAATAACATTTACACATACCAGCTCTGTCATCTACCTGGGTTGTACTATTTATTCTTTTTAATTCCAACAAACCCACTACCCCTGTACTATTTCCATTGGTCCACGGGTCCAACTTCCTCCTGAATTAACCTAGGCTTACAATCACAGTCATGTCACAATCAACAATTCATGGATTCTTCAGGGGCCTGCCCAATGCCCATAAACCCAACCCTTGGCTTGGAAGCTAAGACTTCATGACTCAATTGCTGTTTAGCTCCCAGCTTCCTCTAACAGCACTGGAATTCAAATCAGTTGATTTTCAAATTAGTAGTCAGTGGACTTTAGCTTTCTAAACCGAGCAGCAGGTAACAAGGTGTGAGGATGTTGGCAAGATTGGGCCCAGAGAGAATTTCATAGTGGGAGTTCATGAAGGCAGCACTGGACACATTTTCAATCGGTGTTAAGAACTGCAAGCATTTTCTAGTTAAAAGAAAACCAAATAAAAAGTAAACTAAAAGGAAAAAGAAAAGAAAAAGAGTGACGGAATAGTCAAAGAAAACCCTTCAGAATAGAAGAGTTTCTTTTCTTTAATAAGCTGCTTTTACTTTGTTTCTGGCTCTCACTCCATTGTTGGAGCCTGATCCTCAAAAGATACCCTAGTGGACTCCCTGAAGTCGGGGTGTCTCAGGTCCATGAGAAATTTGGTGGGAGTAAGAATGTGAGTAGAACCTGTGGGAGAACAGAGGCCAGCTGACTGCTTGAACAGAAGTATGTTAAAGGAACATGCCAACTTAGGCCTATATTTTATGCAGCTGATGATGTGTGAAGAAAGCAAGAGACATACAAAGATGATAAGAACACCTAAAAAAATACATAGCATGCATTATTAGGTAAGCTCATACAGAGGACCTTCTGCTGTTAATGTTAGGCCTGCCCAGAAATTTGTTTGGTCAACCCAAGCTCCCAACTCCCAACTGAATACTTCAAGGAGGAGGATTTAATACAAAGGCCCAGCAGTAAACAGCTTCTGTCCAAAGGAACAATATTTGGGTTATCTTCAAAGGACACTCATGCAACAATTACACAACAGAATCAAGAGCATGTTATTATACTACATAGCAATGAGGACATTTACACAATCTAAAAGCAAAGTTCAATGAGAAATGGCTGATCAGACAAATGAAGCTTCAGAAAGATTAGGAGAAAAGGACGGGAGGAAGTTTATTTTAAAAGACTATCAAGTAGCTGAGTTTTTCTATCATGTAGAACAAGGCACCTTCAGGGATAACTAATATCAGTTTTATCAGACCCCAAAGTGACAATTTACAAGTAAACAGGCCTGTTTGCTCAAGTGGTCTGGCTAACACTTGAACTCAACTATTCTAGTATAGAAATACAACATCTATCTTTCCTATTTTAGTTAAATACTGTTCACATGAATGTGACTAGATGCCGGAGAAGTAGAAACATTTTGGGAGAGATAAACTTTACATACTAATTTAGGTCAGTGCTTACTCTAATCTAACAACTACCCTGAGAGGTCATATATGAATGGACAGTAAGGAAACTCTTCTGAATGGGAGAGTGATTTGAATGCAATCCCCCTTCCAGTGTGATAGGTATTCCTACCTCTAACATACTTAGAACACTGCCTGAAGCTTCATTCCAATGAATGTTGCTTCTAACAGGTGCTCAGCCGTAGACTGGATGTCCTCAGGGAAAAAGAAGTAGTAGTTTTAATGGAGCAAATTTTATTTCGTTTTGGTAAGAAAATGAGTTTCCCCAATTTACTTTTCTATAGCTGAACAGTTCTGAGAAATTACAAGAGTTCCTGAAAGTCTGAGGGAAGAAAAAATAGTCTTTCCCTTTGGCAAAGAACTTCTTTTTCCTCTGATTTTGGGAAAACTAGCAGGAAGCAGGGCCACTGAGCATGGCTGGGAAACAGTGGCAAAGAATCCAATCTCATGTTTCTCTAAATAGATCTGGAAATTGATGAGACAGCAAGAGGCTTGTTCTACACCTCATACTAATTTATATTGATATAGCCAAAGGGAAACCCCTGGAAGTCAAGCAATAATGCTTCATGTTCCATCTTTAACAACTGCTTGCATATTGCAAGATGTTTCCTCTTATTGAAGGGTAATGAGGAAAGATAGTAAACATTATATGCACCCTTCCCCAAACTGTATTTCACGTACTGTCTTCTGGAAATTAGAGTTTGCAGAGGGATTGGGAAAGGAGAGATGGAGGGAAACACAAAAGCATGGGATGGTGTCAGAGACTGCTATGAAAATGCCCCCTTCCCAATGAAAAATGCTATCCTACTCACCTATTAGCACCTCCCACTTTCCATTGGCTTGTGTCACTTCATAAGCACATCGCATCTCGTTCAAGCTCACACCCCCAAGGATGAAAATGATGAGGCGAGGACCAGATCTGTACTCACCAGGGGCCTTGTTCTTATGCCAATGTCCATAACGGGCACTAGACAAGAAAGGAGAGACAGATGTGTGTATACACATGTATGCATACACACATACACACAGTGAATGAGGGAGACAGAACAATAACAGAAAATCATTAAGTCACAAACGTATCCCATGGTTGCATGCTTTAAGAATTAACATGATCTCCCAGTTGATCTGCTATTATCCCTTACACAGAATTGTATTCAACAAGACATTACCTATGCCCCAGCAGAAGGAACAGATTCATTGAAACTGAAAGGTTTTGATGTCAAGTTGATTGCTATAACTCTCTATATGCTGCCATCCAGGACATCTTTGGGTATGTGAAAGCAATGGTGATGTCTCTTCCAAAGCAATCACAGTGACGTCTCTTCCATCATTCTTTCACCAATGTCTTGGCTGGACGCCTATAGATATCGGAATCACTTTCTCTACTACTAGCCTGCCCTCTTCCTGTCACACAATTGTGGGTTTTGGTTGTAATCCGTCTAACCGAGTCATGGTACTGTTTGGGGTCTTAGACTCTAATCCAGGAGCGGCTGATATAGAAGTTGGAAAACTTTTTAAAGTCAAACAGTGTCAGAAAGTGTAAGCAATGCTTTAAGGGCCATGAAAAGACCCAATGTGCTGAGAGAGAATGGGAAAAAATAGTAGAGAGGAAAGGAGAGAGGTGAAGAAACCAAAGACAAGAGAAAAGGAGACAGAGAGAAAAAAGGAGGTGTATATGATGGGAAGTGATAAGGTACCACTAACAAGGTGTCAGGGACTAGCCACACTGTAGTACCAGTGACACCGGTTCTTCTCGAGACAACTGAAGCTATCATAATAACAGGAAAAAAAGAAAGCAACATAGCTGCTACAAGGCTGTCCAGAGTCTACTGCCTCTTCCTAGGAAAAGGTAAACATACTTTCAGGACACAGGAATTAAAAGGCAAAAGAGACTATAAATAGTTAACAACAACAGAGAAAGTCTAGAAATGGTATTATGCTGACAAGACATTATGGAGTTGTACTAAATACTAACTCTACTTGTCTAGACTCTAGAGCAAAGTAAAAATAGAATCCTAAATGTATGACTAGATAAAAAATGAGAAACATCGGAAGAACTATTGGAAAAAGCATTCCCAGAAAGGGTCATAGAAGAGTAGAACACACACACTGTTCTGAAGAGTCACAAGAACATTAGTAATGAGTGCCTCATTATTTAGGCACTTGAGCACTAAACACCAGTTAGTGAATGGAGGTCACTATGACACAAACTGAGAAAGAATAAGGTTAAAGAATGGACTCATGGGGGGCGGAGCCAAGATGGCAGCCGGGAAGCAGTGACTGGCGTGAGCTCCCCACCAAGTCCCTCCAAAAACCTATAAAAAAATGGCTCTGAACCAATTCTAGAGCTGCAGAACCCACAAAGTGGCAGAAGGAAGCAGGGCTCCAGCCCAGGACAGCCTGGATGGTCTCTGGGTAAGGTCTGTCCCAAACGGAGCTCCCAGCCCCCAGCTGAGGGAAGCGGAGCTGAGCCCAGCGCAC
>JAQQSZ010001801.1:0-14958 GCA_028646595.1 Phalanger gymnotis | reverse complement strand
AAATAACACAAATCAACAGACAGACTTTGTCTGATCAAGACATCACATACATAGTTACCAAAAACAGAAGCACCAACATCTGGGTTTTCAAAACTGGGGGGCTCTTTACAATGGCTAACCAGAGTCTCCTCTGGCCAAACCACATGACACTCTTCCAGTGAGTAAGAGCCCCAAAATAAAACACCAACCTCAGAGCATCCTAACCATGCAACTCAAAACCATGTGAACTAGGCCTTCTTGTTTCTTAAGCAGGTCAAAGACTATTGATTCAATCAAAGAAACAAGAGACACCAAAAAACCTACTTTGCTTGCCATTACATTTGAAAGGCAAGACTCATCAAAAGTACTTGATTACCTCAGCATTCCAAAAGAGAAAACAGTAAAAAAAAAAAAATCCCACCCTAATTACCATAACAGGGTGGATTCTCTAAATTTGGGCTTCCTGAATTTCCTTTGAGCTATTTCAATTCTGCTTTGCTCATAGAGCACAGCACCTTCTCTGATGGGGAAAGCCATGCTGAGCTGTCCTGCGCCAGCGTTTCCCATGTCACGCAACCAATTCCAAGTTCTTGAGAGAAACCTTGAGAGTGTCCTTGTATTGCTTCTTCTGGCCACTATGCGAATACTTGCCCTGTATGAGTTCTCCATAAAATAGTCTTTTTGGTAAGTGCACATTTTGCATTCAAATAATGTGGCCAGCCCATCAGAGTTGCGCTGGACAGCTTATAGGAATACCCACAACAATGACACCACAATTCCATTGACATATAAAATTATGTGGGTTAAGAATAGAGGGAAGAGAGTTCCTTCACTTTGCAGCATTTCTAATGATTATTACCTAAAAGAATATCATGAAAGGAAGGGAGTGGAAGACTGGTGCAATGGAAGCATTTAGTCAGATGACAGAGTTTTAGATATATGCTCTGCCTGTGACCTTAGGCAAGATATTTAAATCTTGTTGGGTCTCAATTCCTTGTCTATAAAATGAGGCATTTTAAGGTTTCTTCAGGTTCTAAATTTAGTATCTTAGGTTAGAAGCCATTATGTGTCAAAATCTGTCACAAAGAAAAATGAAATAGAAAAATTCTATGAAGAATTTGACAAAACCCTTCAAACTAAGTCAACAAAAATGGACATGAGGGAAGATGGTAGAAAATATACTGTAAAATATGATGCAGGATTAAGAAAGTGAAGAGGTCAAAGGCTTATAGACTACACAGACAATTCAATTCTATATATCATGAATAATTTAGTAAGAGATTTGAATGGTCCTAGACATGGTGAATACTAAATAATACACACACACACACACACACACATACACACACACACACACACACAAACTGAGTCTGTTTAAAGAGACTAAGAAGGATTAGTGACATAGGAGTCATTTGACTCAGACTATGAAAGATCAAAATTAACAACAAACTTTAAGAACCAAGCAGAGACAATGATAAGAAATGCAGTTACGCTTACTCCAAGCTGACATATTCAAATAAGCCACTGAAGCTGAAAAAATGGGGAATGATACTTTCACTTTGCTACAAAAGTTTAACCAATGTGATCAGCACAACAAGGAGACTCAAAGAGCCAAAAAAACAATTTGTCCAGTGAATACTTCGCTTTCCTGACAGAGTCATGACAGCCAAGAACAATACCTATTTAGAATACAGTCATCTTTTCCTTATGGAGGATAGTAGAAGATTATAAATGATATCACTTCATAAAACAGCAAGAAGCCAAGGAGCAGAAAAACAAGTCTACAGAAAGCTCACTGAAAGTCAATTAAGCCAGATGACCCCAAGAATGGAAGAAGAAGGGCAACAGATGAAGGACATCTTTACACATTTTTATTTTTTAAAGCGATGACGCTGAAACCACTACGACTGGGGCCCTAACATCTAAGTCCCCTAAGTGCTATATGAGGAAGTGGAGAATGTCACTAAAGAAGATAATGAGAGGAAAAATACCTAGACCAGGCCAAGAACAGACATTCATACTGGAAATTCATATTGGAAAAAATACAATTTTGAAGTACTAAACTACAAATGAACACATGACCCTTGTACAGTTGACAACTTTCCAAAGAAAATCCTTAGGTACTACCATAACAACATAACAGACATATACATATAAATAATGTATATATTATAGGACAATGTAATATATGTGTGTGTGTCTAAATCACCTTCATAGTATGTATGAATTATCATTCACATATATATGTGTGTATATATATATACACGTGTATATACATATGAATTAAAACTATCAAGATGATTTATACATATATACATATACAAATATATATTCATATATTATACTGTCATATAGACATGTAAGCATTTAATGTTCTTATAGCAGGAGCTTGGGATTTTCTTTGGGAAATTATCAACCATACAAGGTTCATATGTACTTCAAAATTATATTTTTTCCCCACATAGATTTCCTCTGTCGATACTCAGGTCTGGCATTTTTCCTGTTGTTATCTTCTTTATTTGGTGGTTTTCATTTACACACACATACGCACGCATGCACACACACACACACTGAAAACTACCAAGATGATCCATTATAGAACTTCTGCGTTCTAAGTCACTAATCCACTGCCAAAACCTAGCCAATTCATTGACTGTGTTAAAAGAGAATTTTATCAAATCCTAAAGAAAATGCTATATATTCCCTTATATGGTTGCTTTTGCTTTAAAAACCTACATGTTAAGGGGAAAAAAAAAGTACAATTTTACCCAATATTTGAAAAAGTTCTTTAGTATGTCACTTAATAATCCAAATGGTGTCATGATAAAATGAAATTTTATACTGGATGATTACCATTAAACTCTCACATATTATCTCATTTCCATAATTTAAGGATCGAAAAGCAATTGGATTAGAACACCAAAAGTAATTAGTTCTACTGAAGTTAATTTTTAAAGTGAATAGTGGGGGGGAAATAAGTAATAACACCTGCTTTATTCTAATGATAGGCTTAACCCAATACATAATTTAATCGAAAACTTGACTGGCTGGTCCCTTGGCAATTCATGAAAGCAAGGGCAACCTGCTCCAGTCAAATGTTTAAATATTAATTTTTGTTCTGTGCTACCAAGGATTGTTCTTTCAGTTTTCATGGTTTGCATGGAGATGAGAATTGAGTCCTTAACATATGCACATCTTTTATTACATACCTGAAAATACAGAAAAGAGAAATGCAACTAAATTCTTATCACAAATAACTTTATCTTACTTTGTCTGATGGTCTGATGGTCTTTTTAATACTCAGGCACAAAAACATATGACTAAAATCCAAGGATTAGGCTACCTATTTCAGAACATTCTTATTTCTCTCCCTAACCCACTGAATGAAGTTTCATGCCTACTTGAAGCATGAATGAAATGATATTAAGATATTTATTTTAAAAATCCTGAATTATCAGAGAAATAGCTTATCAAAGCTTTTCACTGATTCCAAACTACATTTTACAAAATATATCATTCACAGAAAAATAATTAATTTACTCAGTGGCAGGAACTAGAAAGGGATAAGTGGTTTTAATGAGTATTATTTCCATATTTTCCTTTTCAGATTGTATAATGGCTAAATTCCATTAAAACTGACAAGTAAATATTAGCTTGAAACAGTGGCTTTAGATAATTCAAATAGGAAGCAGTTAAAGCAGCTTTCACAGAATCATCAAATCTTGGGTGTAGTCCAAACTCCTCATTTATCAGATGAGGAAACTCATCTCCAAAGAGGATAGGAAACTTGCCCGATGTCAACACAGGTAATAAGGAGTAGAAGTGGGGTCTGAACTCAGAGTGTCAGACTCTAAATTCAGCACTTTTTCTACTATTATCACACTGACTCCTTTCATTATATAAAATATATGGAAATGTATGCTAAGTATTATTTGGATTGAGTGGAGAAAGCACTGGTTTTAGAGGAAGGAGGTCTAATTTCAAGTCCTAGCTCTGATGAACTAATGAACTAGGCTTCATGGTCCTCTTCTTCTAAGAAGGAGTTGGGACTGGAGAATCTTTAAAGTCCCTTCTATTACATCATCCCCCAAAAGTTAAATATTACAATTTGAAAACAAAAATTATCCTCGGTTAGCACTATGCCTTAAAAAAAAACCCAACTCTTATGTCTTTTAAATAAATTTTTATAAAACCAAACACCCACTGTCTTTTTAAACTATCAGACCATCTCAACCTAAAAGCAGTAAGATGAATCACACCATCTCTTTAACTTGCCTAAATGAAAAAGATGGCCCCTTCCTGTTTCTACAACAGTGTTAAGTCACTGCAATTGATGTTAAAATTATTAAATATATTATTAAATCGTAGCTCAGAAATGTTCTACCCGACCTGAAATGTGGAATAATTTACAGAAATGACACAGTTCTAACAACCTGGACTAAAGCTGAGGGGATGCTTCATTTCATTTCCATTGTATGATACTTGTTCACCAATGTATTTCAGGGTTCCATAGAAACTAACTCTTTGCTGTTCCATAAAAATGCAAGAAAGAGGCAGTACAGAGTAATAGAAAGATTGTAACAAAATAGAAAGGGTATAGCGAGGGTAGAGAAGAGAGTTAGCAAGAAGTGAAGGATATACATACCAGGAAGGTAACAAGACATAGAAGAATGGCTATGCTCAAGCAATCACAGAACGATGGGTGAATATTGGAACACCTACAATTTCATCCATTATACAATTTTCCTTGTGATTTAACTTTTAGAATTGGTGAGAATTCTAAGAGAAGTTTTATTTGAAGATTTTCTTTAAGATAAATAAGCCTGAAATGCCAAAAAAAGGTTTCACGAGCAACATAAAACTAAGATAGAATAGAGTCATGATATGAGATCTACCATCTTCTACTCCCAAACACTCCCGATGGGGGATGAGTTAATGGGGAAAGAACAGAGCTTCTGATATAGTGGAAAGAATTACAAATTTGGAGTCAAGATGACCCAGGTCTGAATTCCAAATTTACTACTTACTCCCTATAGGATCTTGGGCAAATAAATTAACTTCCCTTCTCTGGGTTTCAGTTTCCTCACCTATATAGGAAGTAAGTTGGAACAGATGGTCTCTTCCAGCTCTAAATCATACAATTCTATAAACCCAGTCTCCCATCAACCTTAATGAATACATTATCTGTGTGGCTGCTCTGATACATTTTGATTTTACCTTACCCTCCAGCTACTTAATTCATGTATCCACATTTACCTCAGCATCCTTCAACACTGTTCCATTTACGAAATCCCATATTTTGTGTGCTCTCTCTCTCTCTCTCTCTCTCTCTCTCTCTCTCTCTCTCTCTCACACACACACACACACACATACACACACACACACACACACACACACACACACAATATCTTACTTATTCATTATGTTCCTCACACATATTGAACTTGCCCTTCATCAGGGATGGTAATTAAATCCCCGAGAGCTGATGAGATCATCAAGTGAAGTAATATAGAGGGAGAAGAGAAAAGGGCCCAGGACACAACTCAGAGAGGCACCTATGGTTAGAGGGCATGATCTGGAGGAGGATCCAACAAAGGAGACAGAGAAAGATATGCAGGAGAAGGTCAGATAGGGAGGAGCAAAACCAGGAGAGAGTGGTGTCTCCAAAACCTAGAAGAGAGTATTAGGAAAAGGTAATGGTGTCAAAGTGTCAAAGTCAAAGTCTGCCAAAGGTCAAGGAGAATGAGGACGGAGAAAAGGCCCTTGGATTTTGGCAACTAAAAGATCATTAGCAATTTTGGACAGAGTCGTTTTGGTGGAATGATAAGGTCAGAAGCTGAATTATATGGGATTAAGAGAAAAGTGAGAGAAGAGAAAATGGGGACACATTGTTTAGAGGTTTTTTCAGAGGAGTTTTGTTACAAAGGACAGAAGAGATAAAGGGTAATATTTAGCAGGGACAGAAGGATCAAATGGGAGGTTTTTCAGGATAGAGGAGATAAGGGGATATTTGCAATCAGTAAGAAATAAGCTAGTAAGGAAAAAGACTGAAAGCAAATGAAAAAATGGGCAATCTGTTGGAAGAGATGAAATGGAATAGAATCACTTGAAAAAACAGCGTGATTAGCCTTGGTAAAGAGTACAGACACTTCATCATGTGAAATAGGGGCGAAGGAGGAGAAAAAAGTGGAAGGTACCTGAGTGATAGGAAACAAGGAAGAGGAAAGAAAGAGAGCTCATGGCAAATGGCCTCAATTTTTTTCTGTAAAATCTGAGGCAAGATTTTTAGCTGAAAGAGTAGGGGGAGGGGAAGTTATGGGAAGTTTAAGAAGGCATAAAAAGGTTCAGAAGAGCCACTGTGGAGAGTGGGATACTGAGTTGATAAGAAGGCATAGTAAGATTGCCTAGTAGTAATGAGGGCCCAGTCAAAACAGTGGTGTGATTTTCTCCACCTTCCTGTGCAGGTATGAAGGCATCTAATATAAACTCCTGATTTGCTAAATTAAGACCCAAATAGATTAAATGATTTGTCCAAGGTCACACAAGGAGTAGGTATCAGATTCAACTTTCAAATTCAGGTCCCCTGACTCCAAACCTAATAATCTTTTTACACTGCTGCTTCCCTGAAATCAGGCTTCTTCTTATACAACTCCACTAAAACTGCATTTCTCATGGTAGCTTCTAAAGTTTCAAAACCAACAGCCTTTTCTCCATATCCTCAGCTACTCTAAAGCATCTGGCATCATTGCTGACCTGCTCATCCTCGATATCTCCTACTAAGCATCCTTGACTACATTATACTAGTTTTCTTCCTACCTCTCTAACAGTTTCCATGGTTCCGCTTCATCTCTCTACTCCAACAACAAAGATCTTCCAAAGTTTGATCTCCAACTTCTGTTGTTTTCTCACTCTGATCTCTCAGTCAGTCTAATGCTCTATCTCGTCTCTATTTCAATGGGCCTCAAGTCCCTAGCTCCAGGACTACCATCTCTTCCAGACTCCAGTATAGCATTTCAACCTATCCATTGGCCTTTTGCTCTTGACTGTCCTGCTGTTTCCTCAAAGCAAATCTATCAAATTCCTTTAAAACTGGCTTCCACTCACAACTTTTCTTTAATTTTTCTTTTTTTTTTTTTTAATTCCTCTTAACTTCCCCATCTCTCCCTGGCACTATCATCCACCTAGTTACTGTAAAGATCTGAGAGCTATTTTTTTTAAATCTCTCCTTCCCCTTGGCCCCACCTCCCACATTTAATCAGATACCAAGCCTCATCAACTCTGCTTTAAATCTATTCTTTCCTTTACACTCCTACTACTATTTAAAATCTAGTTTCTTATCACCACATACTTAGACTATAAGTATACTTACGTATACTTATACAACATACTTAAGTAACATCTTAAATGTCCTGTATCTCCAGCTCCCCACCTGCCATTCCAACCAATTCTTTGCTAGTCTTCCTATCATTCTTCTCCATAAAAATGTTCAGTGGTTGCCCACAGAATAAAGCCTAATTTCCCTAGTCATCCCCCAAATGTCTTCTACAACTCAGCTCCAAAATACCTCTCCAGTATCTTCTGCTTCTTCCCTCAAGAACCCTCAACCCTAGCCTGATAGGTCCACTCACTATCTTCCTAATCTTATTCTGTATATTCCCAAATATGGCCTTTCTTTAAGTCATTTTCCTCAACTGCAATCAGGGCTGTGCTTAGGCCAGATCTAATTACGTCATTAAATTTTCAGGGTAAGCATAGACAAAAGCTACAAATCAGACCTTCATTTATTCTACACTAATTACCTAGACTTATGGTATTAATAACGCATTTTAAACTTAAAAGTTTATTGTGGGTACGTTCTTTTTCCCCTAAGAGCTATTCTTGTGCTTCCAGTGCTCTCTGCTCTTACTTTTTATCTGTTTCAATTCTACTTGTCCTTCAAGGTCCAGTTCAGGTTCTATCACAGGGCTTCTTAACTTGGGCTCCGTGAACTTGAGCTTTTCAAAAATATTTTAATAATTGTATTTCATTACAATTGCTTTCCTTTGTAATCCTGTATATTTCATTTTATGCATTTAAAAACATCATTCTGAGAAGGGATCTATAAGTGTCAATGGGGTCCATGACACACACAAACAGGTTAAGAACCTTTGTTCTATCTCCTCTAGGAAATCTCCCTTGATGACCACAGACCACAATATTCTTTGAATTCCACTGCAAGTGGCAATGTTATTGTGGTTATGGGTTGCTGTGTTTGTGATATCACAGGTGTAGCATATTCCCAATGGCTCCCTCCATCAATAACAGAAAGGCTACAGATATTAACAATACCAGCTAGTATTTACATATTGCATTAAGGTTTGAGAAGTACTTCACATGTTGCCTCTTTTGACCAGATTCATGGCTTTTAGTCACTAAGTTACGTGAAGCATTTGTTATCTAACGCCTCATGTTATGTTCTCAAACGTGCATATATTCTCCCTAACTCCATTGGGAGCTCCTTGAGATCAGATGCTATCCTATTCTGTTACATCCCTGAAAACACCCAGCACAGTGTCTTGAGCCTAGTAAAAGTTCAATCCTTGTCGGTTTGTTGACTGGTGAAACATAGCACATCACGCTGAAATGGGAGCTGAAAAGAAGAGAGAATAAGAGCTAGCTCATATTGACAATTCCTGTTCTTTGGACAAGCCAATAACCAGTAAAGATTTATATAAAGTTGGTGTCTAACAAATTTCCTGGTGCCAAATATATGTGAATATATATCACCAATGTCAAATTTGTATTTCCTTGGCAGACAATTTTTTTTTTTTTAGTAGCATAAGCCCATCTTGAGTCATGGCCATAAGCTGGATTCTGCAGGACAAAAGATAAGCTTTTTAACATTGCTAAATGTGTGTTGGCCCAATTATAACATCATGTAGTTGACCTTAAGTGCACTATCATTGGGGACAGGCATTTCAGTTGTATAAAGGGGACATGATCTATTTTGTGTTTAATTTCCAATAAGGCCAGGTCAAAGCCATCCTGAACAACAAAGCTGCAAGCAATCTGACTGAGAGGACACATTGCTTTGAATTTATTAGAAGAATTATCCAGTTCAATTTAATTCTTAAAGAAGCTGGAGGCTGAAGTGATTTAATGTCTGAGTTCTGGGCTCAAGAATATTTTGGTGGAGTGTTTTTCCATTCCTTAAATAGAGGTTTGATTAATTTTATCTCTTCCACACGGGGTGAAGTTTTTCCAGTTAGGCAGGCATGTAAATTACAATTATAATGGAGGAAAAAAAAAACTGCATACAACATAACCGTGATTAATTAAATGCATTTTATTTGCATAAAGCATAGGTGTACTTCAGGAGCCCAATAAATAATGGCAAAGGAACAAAAGTCCCATATATTTTAAAGAATCATTCACTAATCCAAGTAATTCTTTTGGGTAACATGATCAATAGTCAAATGAATCCCGGGGCTTATTGAATTATATTAGACCTTTAAAATTTGGCTCATTCAAATACTCCTCCCCACAGAAACATATTCCTAGGAAATCTGGAACTTGGGGCAAGTTCAACCCCACAAGAGCTATACTTCTCCACCCTCAGAGCAACATAATGTTTTCCTTAAAATAACTATTATTTTTCTGTCACGAGGTGAAGGAGATCACAGTTAGACTTTGTTTTCATCCTACCTCCTCCACTATTGGCTGTAGGTCTTTAGGAACAAGCAGGAACCTCACAAAGATTCTGTTGCTTATTTGTAAAATCGATGAAGAGATGATTTTCACAGGGTTATAAGACTCAAATAAGACCATGGACATGAAAATACTATGAAAACTGAAGAGCCTTTTAAAGAACAAATATATTATTTAGTGAGATGAGCAAGGTAAAAATCTAAGGAAAGGTCTAAGGGCAGAGAAATAAATTTTCTCAACTGATACAAAAGTCTGAACAAGGAAAAAGAAAGTAGACACCATCAATGCCAGGCTTGCTTTTTCTCCCCTTGGTGCTTTTTTTCATGGTGGGTCATTGTCTCACCTCTTCGGATAGTCCCAGCATCCTTTACTTCCTTTGACATCTAGATCAAGTTTCATTTCCATGAAATTTCCCTAACTAATCCCACCTCACTTATTATTCCTCTATTGCATGTACTTTTCAGCACTAGTGTGTACAATGCTGTTACCTCATCATACATGATTTATAATTATTTCCTATTTTGTTCATGCACCGTTTGTCTTCCCAACTAGACTGTAATTTACTGAGCTTCACTGATATCGCCTCACAGTGTCAAGTAGTATTAGGCACAAAGGAATGCACTAAATAAAACCGATAAAATTAGTCAACTGAGAGAAATCATGCTGTTTTTCAAAAATCATTAAAATTAGTAAACCCTCACATATATTTAATCAACTGTGACAACAAGGTATGTAAATTTCATGACCAATCAAAAAACCAGAGTGTCATTATGGTGTAGTAGTTCAGAGTGCTAGACTTGGAGCAAGGAACACCTGGGTTCAATTCTTTCCTCTGATATTTGCATGTGACCTTTAATACGTTATTTAACCTCTCTCAGTTTTCTCATTTGTAAAATGAGAGGCCTAAGATGGCCTAGATGGTCTCTGAGGTCTCTTCCATATACAAGTCTATGATTCTATGAACTAGAGTTCATTCTTTTCAAAAAGGGGCACAAATACTAAAACAATATTCTTTTAAAGTTTTCCACAGAAGAAAGTCTCAGTGCTGTGAGGAACTGTGTAGTAATATCTTTTATGTGGGGTATATCTTTTATAATTTTAGTGTTAAATTTAGTGTTAGATTCTAGTGTTAAAAGGGACTTCAGAAGCCAAATATCCAATCCCTTAATTTTGCAAATGAAGAAAATTAGGTCTAGGAATGTTAAATGATTTGCTCAACTTCACACAGATGATACGTGTGAGGTGAACTTTGAATCCAGGTGCTCTGACTCTAGACCCAATGATCTCTCTCCACTCTTCTACACTTTACATGGCTCTCCACTATGTTCATAATGGCACTATAAATACACTGCTATGACAAAGAAAACAACTTTTAATTTTGAAATTAAACTGAGAATGTGAGGAGGAAAATAGAGAAAGAGATAAATCCTGAAGGAAATTTGACTTTTCACAGAAAAACTATTAAATAATTTCAAGAAAGCAGATACAAGCCTCTCCCACCCATCAAAAAAAAAAAATTCCTGTGAAATAGCAAGGTGTCTCTCTTAGAAGGATTGGGCGGCAGTTTGTTTTTAGAATTAAAAAGCTAGCAGAAGAAAGAAAGATGGCACAATTGATATATCAAAAAAAGAACACAATGAATATTCTTAAATTTATAATGAGCTAGGAAGCCTATCTGAAGGGGCAAGGTATAATGCTGTAAGAGGAGAGAGAAATTGGAAAAGAAAGCAGTACAAGATTTAAACTGTGAGTGGTTAATGAGAACAAAACAAAATCTAAACTTTAGGGGAGTGAATGAGAACTACTCCTTAGAAAATGAGTTCATTTCATTAGTGATACCATCCTTACATGACACTTGTCACCAACCTCACAGGGCCACGATTCCATTTAACTCCAAGGAGGATGTGGTATGTGTGTATGAATGTTAAATAGGGTCAGCATTTTTTCTTCTTGTCTTCCTTTTCCACTACCATCTGTCTACCTTTAGCATATGGGTATTTTAAAGGTCAATATTTAAGCAGTAAATTCTGTATATACGCAAAGTAAAGCAAAAGTTCTGTACAAATATTACTACAACTCCTGATGCTAAAAATAGTAAATATTGTATAGACAAAGTGAAATCAAAGAATCACGGAGTTAGGAAAGACATTAGAGGCCATCTAGTTCAAGCCACATCTAAAGAATTCTCTCGTAAGATATCGGTCAAGAGGCCACTGAAGCTTTTCTTGGAGGCCTCAAGTGACTCAAACCCATTACTTCCTAGGACAGCCCATTACACTTTCGGGTAGCTTTAATTTTTAGGCAGTTTTTTCCTTACATCAACAGAGCAAATGTTTATTAAGCTCCTATGATGTTCCTGGTACTCTATAAGGGCATAAGAATACAATTCAAAAGTGAAAATCTCTATACTCCAAGAGCTAACTGAGATACAATATGTTAACTAAAAAGAAAGTACAAGCTCTTCACAAAGGGATAGGGAAGGAAGCATTGGTAAACTGGCGATTAAGGAAAGAACTCTTGAAGGAGGTGGCACTTGAGTTCGGCCTTAAAGGGAGCTAGATATTCATGGAGGTCAGGAGGCAGAAGTTAGCATCATTACAACTTATACCTGTTGACCTTAGTTAGACTTGTGGGCAAAGCAGAGCAGTCAAATCCTTCATCTACCTCTCACATATCTGAAGCTGATTATCATGTCCTTCTCCTCCCCCTCAAATCTTTTCTTCTTCAAGCCTAAACACTTCTGGCCTTCTTAAACCATACTCCACTACGTGAATTTTAAAACCCATTTCCATAGGTCTACTTTTTAAAGTTCATTAGACAAAACACTTCTGCCTCCTCACCTCCATCTCTTAGTTTCTCTGGCTTCCTTCATGATTCAGCTCAAACATAAAGCAGGAGATGAAGGAGGAGGCCTTTCTGCCAGAGGCCCTCCGTGATCCCTCACCCACCCATCCCTTTTCAATTATTTTCGTCTATCTATTATATGAAGCTAGATATTAACATGTTGACTTCCATATTAGCATACTACTTGTGAGTAGTTGCTGTGTTGTTGCTGTTTTACTTTTTAATGTTATTATGGTTTCTTTTGTGGTTGCTGTTCACTTTCTTTGTAGCCTTGGTACTTAGCATCTTGCCTGACACAGAGTTAATGCTTAATTAATGCTTCGAGACCTACTAACTGACTAAATATCTTCCTAATTCCTTCAGCAGATATTCCCATGGCATGACCTGAAAGCCCTTCACCATCCTAATAGTCCTACATAGTAGTGACCATACAAACCTATCCTTGGCTTATAAATTGTGTGTTTATATAACAAATAGTAGACCTAAAAGCAAAGACAGCTAGGAAAATGCCTATGTGTTATGATTTGAAGGAGGCCAAGAAGGCCCTTCTACTCTGAATTCCATGCTTCCCCAGGTATCACGGTCAATTAGTCAAGAAGCATGTAAACGTACATGCCAGGTACTGTGGTAGGTGCAAGAGGATATGAGTATACACAAAATGTTGTGAAATAAATACAAGGACCTTTCATGGGAAAGGTGCTAGCAACTGGGTGGAATCAGAAAAGGCCTGATGTAAAAGATACCATTTGACCTGCTTTAAAGGAAGAGAGAATTTTAAAAGGCAGAGTTAAAAAAGGAGCACATGTAGGCATGAGAGGGTACCAATACAAAGAACAGAGATGGAATGTCACATGTAAGGATTAGCAAGGAAGTCAAAGTGGTTGAATGCATGAAGCAGGGAGTGATATAAAAGAAGCCTAGAAAAGCAGGCCGAAATCAAGTTGTAAAGGGCTTTATATCATATAGAGAAGTTCATATTTGATCCAACAGGATAAAAAATGGAGCCTAAAACTTCATGATTAGAAGTTAATTCCTTTGAGTTCCATCCTCTTCTAAAGTTTAAACAATCATGGTAGGGGGAGGAGCCAAGATGGCGGCTGGAAAGCAGGGACTGGCGTGAGCGCCTTGCCAAGTCCCTCCAAAAAGCTATAAAAAAAATGGCTCTGAACCAATTCAAGAGCTACTGAACACACAAAATAGCAGAGGGAAGCAGAGCTCCAGCCCAGGACAGCCTGGATGGTCTCTGGGTAAGGTCTTTGAAGCACGGAGCTGGGAGCCCGGTAGAGCAAAGCAGAGCCCAGCATGGGCCATGCAGACCAGCTAGACCAGGAGCTGTGCGGAACGTGCTCTAGTGCCCTGAATCAGTGAGCTGTGGCAGTTACCAGACTTCTCAACCCACAGACACCAAAGACAACAGAGAAGAACTGCAAAGCCCACAAAGTGGCAGAGTGAAGCAGGGCTCTAGCCCAGGACAGCCTGGATGGTCTCTGGGTAAGGTCTATCCCACAGAGAGCTGGGAGCAGAGCGGAGCAGAGCAGAGCCCAGTGTGGGCAGCAGGGATTAACCAGAGCAGGAGCCAGGCGGAGCATGCCCTAGCACCCTGAATCAGTGAGCTGCAGCAGTTACCAGACATCTCAACCCACAAACACCAAAGACAACAGAGGAGGTTAGTGGGAAAAGCTGCTGGGGACAGACTATAAAAAGGAGTTTGCTGTTCAGCCACTGCCCTGGGGGCAGCGGAGGTGGGGCAGCTACAGAACTAAAGCTGCAGTTGCTTCCAGCCCCAGGCCCACCTGGTGGGAGGAATCAAGTGGCAGATCAGAGCAGGAGTGCAAAGCCTGCTTAAGATCTAAGTCCAGTCCAGCTTGGGGGTTCCTGGGGAAGGAGGAGTGCTGGTATGGCAGAGCTGGCACATCCCCCAAGCTTGGAACATAGAGCTCTTTACTCTACAAGCAGTCATACCCAGCTGAAAAACTCAAGGATCAAGTAAGTTGGCTGGGAACATGGCCAGGCAATGAAAATGGACCCAGATTCTGTCTCAGACTTTGGAATCTTTCTTTGGTGACAAAGAAGACCAAAACATACAGCCAGAAGAAGTCAACAAAAGTCAAAGAGCCTACAACAATAGCCTCCAAGAAAAACATGAACTGGTCTCAGGTCATGGAAGAGCTCAAAAAGGATTTGGAAAAGCAAGTTAGAGAAGTAGAGGAAAAACTGGGAAGAGAAATGAGAAGGATGAGAGAAAACCATGAAAAACAAGTCAATGACTTGCTAAAGGAGATCCAAAACTACACTGAAAAATATACTGAAGAAAACAAGATCTTAAAAAATAGACTAACTCAAATGGCAAAAGAGCTCCAAAAAGCCAATGGGGAGAAGAATGCCATGAAAGGCAGAATTAGCCAAATGGAAAAGGAGGTCCAAAAGACCACTGAAGAAAATACTACC
>JAQQSZ010001800.1:0-14958 GCA_028646595.1 Phalanger gymnotis | reverse complement strand
AAAAAAAAGTCACTAAAAAGACCATACCTTTTGACTCTGAGATCTCATCAATAGGAATATATACCCAAGGAGATCAAAGACAAAAAGATTGATCCTATACATGCAAAATAACCAGTTTTTTGTGATAATAATAAACTAGTAATGAAGTTGGTGCCCTTCAGTTAAGCAGTGACTGAGCAAATTGTGCTATGTGAATGTATTAAACTTTAGAAAACAATAAATATGAAAAATTCAGAGAAACATCAGAAAACTCATAGGAACTGATACCAAGTAAAGAAAATAGAAGCCAAACCCCCACTCCCAAAACACAATGAATACAATAGAAATGGAAAGAATATTAGAACAAAACCAAATGCTGTGTGATTATAATCACCAGTGGTGACCAGAGAAGAGTTGAGAAAACATTCTCTACTTCCTTTGTTTCAAAGGTGAGAAATTGTGGTTTAGCAATATTTCTTATACTGTCAAGCTTACTTGATTTGTTGGTTTTTCTATAATGGAAAGGGGGGAGAGGGGCAGGCAGAGGCATATTTGGAAAGAAGTAATGTGAAAAAAGAGACCAATAATTTTTTGTAATACACGAAAAAATAATATTTCAAGAAATAAAAAGCCTTCCCTAAAATGGTATGCAAAGATTCAATTTCTATAGAAAAAAAAAAAAAGGTCACTGGCTTTGGAATCAAAGGACCTGGGTTCCAATCCTGCCTCTTATGCTTACCTCTATGATCTTAGACATGACACTTTATTTCTTGGTTTCTCCTCATCTTTAAAATTAAGAAATCAGATTGAGTCCCCTTCATGTTCTAATCCTTTGGTCTAGTCCAGGGTCTTAATCAGATAGATGAAGAAAAACAATTTCGATGTTTGTTAGAATATTATTTTGGTCTGCTTGAGCTGGACATCAGGATAATTGAAGCCTTACTTCCATCTGGGGTGTTTCTCTAGGGTGGAAATGACTCCTGTGCTGCCTTTAAAATTAATACATTCTTAGAAGGTGTTCATGTAGGAAAGTGCCCTTAGGACCAAGCAAAGATTGGTTTTGTTTCATTTCTAATCTTTGGTACAAATCACGATCATAGGCCATTTTAGCAAAGGCATCAAATAGTAGGATTAAAAGACTTTGGCTTGAATCCCAGCTCCACTGCTGACTATCTGTGTGATCTTGAGTGAGTGGCTTCCCTTCTCTGGGCTTCAATCTCCTCTCTAAAATGAGATGGTTAGTCTAGGTGTTCACTTCAAGACACCCCCTTACCCCTGGGGCTTAGATTTGTAAGAGTTTGTTCTACTGAAAAGCTCTTCTCTGTGTTTTCTTTCCTCCCTACAGAATGACCAGGCATAAACTAGCAAACCCATCCAAACCTTCATAACATATCTTTGTTCTCTGGCCTTTTTTTGAGTAGGAAGTCAGAACTGTTTTTTGTTTCTTTGTTTTTTAGAGTGGGAAACTCTATATAGTTTTGTCTGCAAGAGGTGTGAAGGAATGGCTAAAATAATACCAACCTTGCCCTTGGCAAAGCTTCAAACAACAATGGGCTTTTTGCTCTTCCTCAAACACAGCACTCCATCTTTCCAATTCATATCTTTGCATTGGCATCCCCCATGCCTGCAGTTTCTTCTTCTTCACCTCTGCCTCCTGGATTCCCTGGCTTCCTTTAAGTCTCACCTTTTGGAAGAAGCCTTTTCAGGTCCTTCAGGCCTCGAAATTCATACCTTAAGGAAGTACCCTCTGAAGCCAGAGCCCTTGTCTCTGATTGGATGGTTCCTCTTGGACTCTTTATTTAAGGAGATCTTCCCAGCCAGCCATCTGTTCATTTTTCACCATGCCACACTCCTCCAGACTTCTCCATCAAGTTCCCTTCAAATCAAAGTCAATTGCAAGTCATGTCATCATCTCCCTGATATCATGATCTGTTTTGAGAACAAAGGACAAACCACAACCACAATCCAGGTACCTTGTTGCCTCTTCCTCCCTTTTTAGCTTCCTTTTATGTGTTGTCTTCCACGTTAGAATGTAAGCTCTTTGAGGGCAAAGACTGTCTTACTTTTTTTCTTATATTTGTGCAACCAATCCTCAAAGGGTAATTTGCATGAGGATCTCCTCATTGGTGGAAATTGATTATTCAGTGCTCTGAAACTATGTGAAAGGTAGAGTTGGGGAGAGCTGGAAAGAAAAGAAATACTAGTCTTCTGCCTAGAGAGAAAAAACATTTCCAGACCCTGTTCAGGTCCTGAAGAATGAGAAAGACTCTGGAAAGAAGCTGACTTGGAGTGGAGGCAGCACCTTGATCTTAACCCTATCCCTAGTAGAGACATCTAGGGAAATTTGTCCTTGAGTGAGAGTGAAATCTGAGAGACAGACTCTGTCTCTATCACTGCATCTCTGTGTATCTGTGTCTGTGTCTGTGTCTTTCTGTCTCTCTCTCTCTCTCTCTCTCTCTCTCTCTCTCTCTCTCTCTCTCTCTCTCTCTCTCTGTCTGTCTGTCTGTCTGTCTGTCTCTCTCTCTCTCACCCTCTCTCGACTTGGAGTCTTCCTGAGTTTAAATCTGGCCCCAGACACTTACTAGCTGTGTTACCCTGGGTAGGGCAGCTAGGTGGTACAGTGGATAGAGTGCTGGATTCAAAGACCTGCGTTCAAAACCAGACTCAGACACTAGCTATGTGAACCTGGGCAACTCACTTAAAACTGTTTGCCTCATTTTTCTCATCTGTAAAATGATCCGGGGAAGGAAATAGCAAACCACTCCAGTATCTTTGCCAAGATAATTCCAAATGGGGTCACAAAGAGTTGGACACAACTGAAACAAATTCACTTCTTCCTCTGTATAGGTAGCTGAAGATGCATAGGAGTGCTCTTCTGCAGAACCACCCCAGGCTTGGGTGGAAGCTGAGTTACATGTAACAAGAGGATGATCATAATAGCACCTCCTTCACATGATTGTTGTAAGGATCAAATGGAATGATATACGTAAAACCCTTTGCAAACTTTAATTAGCTCCATAAATGCTAATTATGAGGGAGCTGAGAGACTCCAAGCATAGAATATTGTATACACTATCAGAGACTGTTACTAGGTAAACTAGATGTGTTTAACTCTTTTTCTTTGTCACAAGGGAGTGGCCATGGGTTTGGGGTGGAGTGTCTATCTGGAAATGACCTTGACGTACATAGGAAAGGCATCAATAAAAATTATTTTTTAAAAGAAAAATTCCAACTTCTGTGAATCTACTAGAGGGGTGAGATACCCACATAATTAACTGTAATATGTAATATTACATGATATGCATTAGAAAAATGCAAAGCATTTTGCAAAGTTCTTCAAGGCTCCACGGTCCATGTTATAACAGAGCTCTCCAGAACAAGACTGAAGTGTACATATCTCTTTTGTGTGTATTGGGCCGCTTGCTCATCCAATCCAACATTTGTTAAGTGATTGCTAGGTGTGGCGGTATAAAGATGGAACAAAACAGTACTGGAATGCATATATATACACCCAGGATTTACAGGAGCAATGTAAAGGATGTCAAAGAAATGTATGAGCAGTACAAAAGACAGGTTTGTTATGTAGAAAGAGTGCAGTGTAAGGTCAAAAGGAAGTAAGGAAGACCTTCGACATAGTAGATGGACTCTTGCCAGTGAATTTATGGTAGGGCATGAACACGAGTTTCACAGGAGGGGTCATGAGTTCTATCTTTGGAGAAGGTATCAACAAAATAATTGCATAGTGAAAAAAGAAAGTCAGAGACCCTAGATTAGAATCATAAATTTAGAGCTGGAAGGGCTGCAGATTTCATTGCTACTTACCTGTATGATCCAGGGCAATCATAGCCTCCTCGTGTCTTAATTCCTTAACTCAAAAATGAGAGAATTGGACCCAAGAACTTCTAAGTTCTCTTCTCATAAATCTATGGCTCTGTGATAGAATGAGGCGATCTATCTAAAGTACTTTGAAAAATGTAAATCATTATGTAATTGTCAATCGTTATTATAAGGGAGTTAGGTGGAGAGTAGAGGATCCATCACCTTGCTGGAATCAGGAAGACTCCTCTTCCCAAGTTCAAATGTAGCCTCAGATACAAACTAGCTGTGTGACCCTGGGCAAGTCACTTAACCCTGTTTGCCTCAGTTTCCTCATCTGCAAAATGAGCTGGAGAAGGAAATGGCAAAAACCACTCCTGTGTCTTTGCCAAGAAAACCCCAACTGGGGACACAGAGAGTTGGACATGATTGAAAACCAATGACACAATAATAATAACTGCTAAAACACTTTTCCCCTCTCCCATTCCCTCTTTACCGTGCCAGTGCCTGAACAATAATAGAATTAGAAATTTAATTCCCTCCCCAACCTAATATCCAAAGCTGAGATTTGCATTCACCTCAAAGACTGATGTGGCATATGAGACAATGGTCCTTGGGTCCAGATACCGCTGACTGGAGAAACTTTTCTTCATTTATGATACCAGAACCCTCATATCTGGACATTGTAAGAAATATAACTAACACTAAAGAAATAAAAGTAAAGAAACCACAGGAAATATAACTGACAATAAAGAAATAAGAAAAGAATTGGATTAGAGCAAGGAGCCATGAAGAGGACATCCATGATCAGGTGACCCCATTCTGAGGGCAGCTGGAAAGATAGGTGGTGCATTGGTTAGAACACTAGATTTGGCATTGAGAAGACCTGAGTGTGAATTCTACCTCACCATTTACTAGCTGTATGTTCTCTCACCCTCCATGCCTCATCTATAAAATGGGGATAATGGTAGCACTTACCTCACAGAGTTCTTGTGATGAATAAATAAAATGTAGCATATGAAAAGTGCTTGGTAAACCTTCAGCAGGTCTAAAATGCTAGCTATTATTATTATTAAGGATGTAAAGATTTACTTTTTAAGATTAATAGGGTAATAATCAAAAGAGGGGAAGATAAACAATTTTTTAAATCGCATAACTTATTACTGATAAAAGGTGATTAAGAAAAATCATTCGCCTTTGAGCTATATGCCCACTTCTCTATCTACAGGATCTTTTTGAGAATATTTTTTTCAAAATAGGTAGCATTTATACAACACTTCAAGGTTTGTAAAATGCTTAATGTATGTTATCTCATTTGATGTACATACACAACTCTGTGTAATGTATTATTATTATACCCATTTTACAGAGAAGCAAACTGAGGCAGACAGAAGTAAAGTGATAGGGTCACAGAGCTAGTTAAGTATCTGAGGCAAGATTTAAACTCAGGTCTTCCTGGTAGCTCTATCCACTACTCTACCTACCTCTTTATGAGGCATGTATTAAGTTTATCCATCATGAATATATGAGAAGGGGACAATCAAGCTTCTACAAAAAATATTCTACAGCAGAAAACATCTTTACAATCACGTAATTGAGCAAAAGGTACAAGATTCCAATGGGGGGGGGTATTATTTGTTGGAAAAGATTTTTTGCTTACTTGTTTTTATCCAGGAAAGCAAAATATTGCCTTCCAGAGCTCTCGTCTGACAAAGTTTCTCCCATGGATGTGTTAAGATCATAGCAGATGCCTTAATTGGCACCCCAGTTGTGATGACAGACATTGTCTGTTGCCTGAAGACCAGCCCAGCTATGTTCAGAGAAGCTGGTCACCAGGCTGATGGCAGGTGAATTGTTCAGCCACAGGTACCTGGGGAGACCAGATCCTGGAAACATCGATGTGTTCTCTACTTCATAGGTCACAGTTCTCTGAGGAGACCCTTGGAAATGGGAAATCTCTGGGATTTTCATCACCACCTCAAAGGAAAAGGAAAAGACTTTTAATTAATTGCCAAATTTGGATTTCACATAGCATATGACAAATACACCACGTGGGCAAAAACATGTCAGCAAGAAATCTGTCTAATTCTTCATCTTACTATAGTTGGAGGCACGCTCCTTTGTTTTTTATTCCAGACTAGTTTCATTCTGTTTGGAAAGCGTATGTTTCACAACAGCTAGGCCTGGGACCATTCTCTTGGAATATCTGGGGGAAGGTATTGAGCAAATGTTTTCAAAGTGACTTAATCCTTTGGTTTTCATTCTCAGAATTTAGAAATTCATTCGTCAAGTACTTTTAAAAAGTGTTTTATTGATATCTTTTGTTTTTATGTTACTTCATTCCCAATATAATCCTCCTTCCTCTACACGATCATCTCTTATAACAAAGATTTTTAAAAAGAGAAAAACACAAACCAGTTGAGCAAAATTAACCGAGACATGAATGTAACCCTAGGATTTTTGTAGCATCCCACATCCATAATCTGCCTCCTCTGAAAAGGTCTTGTATTTCATCATCGTCGTCCTTAGCGATTATATAGCACTTGAAGGTTTGCAAAGAGATTTTCCTGTTATCTTTTTTGATCCTTAAAACAACCCAGGGATATAGGTGTTACTATTATCCCCATTTTGTGGTTTGTCCTTCATTCTTGAAGAGGACCATAATATCAGGAAGGTGATGCCATGACTTGCAAGTGAATTGGATTTAAATGAGGGACAGATGTGCAAAGTCACCAGCCTCACTTTTTCCTCCAGAGCTGTCTGGGTCCAGTGATCAGATATAGATTAGCACAGCTGGAGATAGCCTCAGATGCAGTGGGAGACCTTGGCCTTTTTTAGCCAAGGTCTTTCTGAGTTCTCACTTTGACTGAGACAACACCCACTCAGTGATTAGGGCTGCTTCTCCCCATTTTACAGATCAGAAAACTGAGGCATGGGGCATTGTAAGTGTCTTGCCCAGGGTCACACAGCTAGTAAGACACTAAGGCAGAATTTGAACTTAGATCTTCCTAACTTTAAGGTCAACATTCTATGTACTGCACCACTCTACAGAGCTGCCTCATCTTTGAGACTAAGCTTGGTCAATGTAAGGACACAGCATTTGGTTTTTAATTGGGTTATTGTTCTTTCCACTTGTATGGTTGGAGATTATTGTTTTCCTGGTTCTACTTCACTCTGCATCGGTTGGTATAAATCTTCCCAAGCCTCTCTGTAGTCATCATATTCATTGTTTCTTATAGCTAAGTATTATTCTTTTAGAGTCATAGGCCAACACTTTTTTTTCACTCAAATATGGGAATTTTAGGGTGAGCAACTCCCACTACCAATGTCTATGGTTACTTGCTCCATAGTTTTAATGTTAGAGGGCTCCCTGGGGCACTGAGGGTTACAGTGACTTGTCTAAGGTCACACAGCCAGTATGTGTCAAAAGCAGGACCTGAGTCCTGGTCTTCCAAAGTCCAAAGCTGACTCTCCGCCCTCACCATCTCTGCTTCTCTCCACAAATACTCATCGAATGAGGAGTGGGTACTGTGCTAAGCTTTGTTTATGTATAAAACAGCAGAAATACTTGGTTTGTTTCTTTTTTGAATTTGGATAGTCCCAAACATGACATCACGTCATGGAATTCCAGAGTTTGATGGGACCATCTAGTCCAACCCATACTAGAGAAACAATGTCCTTTAAAAGAGAAGATGCCTCAAATGGGTGGTCAGGCTGAGGGCATACCTAAGTGCACTGGAACCAGATTAAAATATAATTGGAAAATATTCAACAAAATAAATACAAATACAAAAGTTTAATTCAGTTCAATAAACATTGGTTGAGTACCTACTATGTGCAAGGCACTGAGTTGAGCCCTGGGGATTCACATAAAAAAAAAAGACAGTCTCTGCCCTCCAGGAGCTTACAATCTAAAGAGGGGAGACAATACATAACATGAAGCCAAAAAGCTTTGGGAGATTGTGAAACCAAGGGGAACTTAGCATGAGACGCGATGTTCCACAGAGCTGAAATCAAGCAGAGCTGCTGTTGGGAAATGTAAAGTTACCTGGAGAGTTCTGAGATATCTCTAACACAGGAAGGCTTGGAGAAGCTTTATTGCTCTACCCTCCAGCCTTCCAGGAAGAGGAGAGAGGTGAGGGAAGGAGCTGACAAGGTGCTGACTAGCAAAAACTGAGTTCATCAGTGTGGCAATGAGATTTCAGGTGATCAGCTTATCCTGGAGGGGCATGGTGCTTCCTGTAGTCAAACCCAAGAAGAGGAGAATGAAACATGGTGTTAATATGTGATTTTCTAAGTCAGTGTGTGGCCTGCAGGGATCTTTATGTATGGTTTAGTTCAATCTTCACCATTGCTCTATAACACATCCAACAAATCATTGTATGGTTTTTCATTAAAGACTTTCAATCCCAGGGAATGTAGCCCCCAACTTTCACCTGTGGCTACAAGAAGCTGTAGCAAGCATGACAGCAGCCACACCCTGGTAAAACCATTTTGGTAGATGGGCTAAACCAGGTTGAGGGTAACCTATAGGCCTCAAACCTGTTGGTGTGTTAGGGGATGTCTACCCGATGCATGTGAGGACAGTAGAATGAGCAGATGAGAACAATTTGTTCTAATGGCCATGAAGGCTGCTGAAGCAGGTGCTGTGGAGTGGTTTAGAGCTTGCTCAGACATCAAAGAAGCCAAGGCCATCTACTGCATCCAGGGCCATCTCCAGTGGTCCTGACTTTTGTCCTGCTGCTGGCCTTTGATGACTCTGGAAGAGAGAGTGAGGCTGGTGACTTTGTGCAACTCTGCCTCACTTAAATCCAATTCATACACTAGTCAAGACATTACCCCACAATGTCACTGGTCCTCTTCAAAAACAAAGGACAAACAAGAACAAGGAACTTATGAAGAGCTCTGATCACTAACATTAACTGTTTGTAGCTTTCACTGTGGCTCCTAGTTCTGCCCTTGGCCAATTAGAATAAGTGTAATCTGTCTTACATAAGATAACCCTTCAAACATTTGAAAAGCGCTACCTGTCATCACTCCCACTGACCTTCTCAAATCTTCTCTTTTCTAGATTTGATATGTAACTTCCTTCAATCAGTCCTCAAAAAGCCTCTCACTATTCTGAATGTGACATCCAAAACTTGACATAATACTCCAGGAATGTTCAAACTGGGGTGGAATCCAGTGAATCTCTCTGCCTCATTATTTCTAGAAGGTATGCCTCTCAATGCAGCCCAAGACTGCATTAGCTTTTGTGTACAAATGTGTGGTATGTGTGTACTACATGCGTCTGAACCTGTAGCCTTCCTGACAGAGCTGAGTAGAAGAGGGGGCATAGTGACCTTGTCCCAGGAGCACACTATGTCATCACTGCAGAGGTGGGTAACACAAACAGCCACTGGAACAGATTCAAGCTTGAGGAGATGCATCAAGTCAGACAGAAAATTAACTCTTCCCATATACCTAATATGAGGATGACCAACAACAAGAACCCAATATGAAAGAACAGATGAAAAAACTCTATTAAGCATGGTGTGCCAAGCACTGTGCTAAGAATTAGGGATAGATGAGGGGGAAAAAAGGACAGTTCTTGACCTCCAAAAGCTTACATTCTTACAGGAGAAGATACCATATAGAGGAGTAGCGTCTAAGGAAGAGGGTTTTGATCAGAAACATTACAGGGCAATTGATTTGCATATCATTTCCAAGAGGGGTAGTGTTGATTTGATTGCTGTTGCTCATTTGTATCCAACTCTTCATCACCCCTTTGGGGGTTTTCTTAGCAAAGATTCTAGAATGGTTTGCCATTTCCTTCTCCAGTTAATTTTATAGATGAGGAAACTAAGGTATACAGGGTTAAGTGACTTGCCCAGGTTCACACAGCTAGAAGTGTCTGAGACTAGATTTGAACTCATGAAGATGAGTCTTTCTGATTCTAAGTCCAGTGCTCTATCCAGGTGCCCCCAGTGAGAGGGGGAAATGGTGGCATGAAATGATGATTCTAGTCATGGGGCAGTGTGGTGGGTCTAGGATGGGCTAGATATGTTGAATGCTCACCACTTAGCAGCCTGCGGCTCTAGGGTGGGAACAAGAATGCCAGGCAGGAATTGGAACAGTATGGTAGTCTATGCCATGCTAGGCATGGTGAACTCTGTATTTCAAGCCACTATGGACTTTTTGGCCTGACTCTATACAGCTGTACAATTTTCCTGGTCATCTCAATCCCTTGGATTTTGACAGCCCAAAGAACCCTTGTTAACAACCTGGTCTAGCCTTTTGTATAAAAATGTGTAGATGCAGGCAGCTGTTTGGGGACTATGGGTCAAGTACAAAAGAATTGCTTTGGGTTAAGTCAGCTGGGGCAATTGACTGAAGCCAAAGTATGCAACTCCTATTCTCATTGAGGTAAAGTTCTGTGGTGACTGGACCACTGACATTCAAGCCTGCTGTCGAGAGCTGAGGCATCCTATGCACATGTTTCCCTGATCATGTGCCTCACTGCTGAGTTTCTATATCTGGAAGAAAGGAAGCAGAGATTTAAAAAAATGAAATAATAAATGATACAAAAACTCTGAAAAAAGGATTGGAAAGATGATTGGAAGGATGGAAAGATAGAACAGAAAATAGGAAACTCACCCAAATGAAAGACTCTCTCAGCATTATAATGGAGCAAACAGAAGTCAGTGACTACATGTAACAAGATAAAATATTTGAACAGAATAAAAAGATTGAAGAGAGTGCGCTTTCAAAAACAGCTGACTTGAGAATCAAGTCAAGGAAAGATCATTTAAGAAACATCAAATTTCCTGACAATAACAACAAAACAAAACCTTGTTAGCACATTTCAAGAAAACATAAAAGAAAACTAACCAGATCTATTAGAACGAGAAGGTAAGGTGAAAATACAAAGAATCCACTGATTACATATACTCTACAAGGAGCTGGAAACTGAAAACATCCATGAATGTTGTAGCCAAAATCTAGAACTCCAAGGTCAAAGAAAAAAATATTTCCAGCAACCAAGGCAGAGGAATTCAAATATGAAAGAACAGTCAGTATGACAGAAGACTTAATAACAGCTGTAATAAAGGAAATAAAAATCTTAGAATACACTGTTCCAAAAGGCAAAAGCTAAAGACTGACAACTCACCATGCCAAGACTGAGTCCAATTCTACAGGAAAAAAAAGGATGTGTGGTGGAATGGAAAACTTTAAAAAATTCTGATAGATAGGCCAAAAGTGAGTAGAAACTTTAAAATGCAAGCACAGGAATAAAGAGAAACCAAATGTGAGCAATCACAAAAGGATAAACAATAATTAAGTGCTTACATTCTAATAGCAGTGGAAGAGATGTGTCCCTTAAGAATCTTAATGCCTTCAAAGATCACAGAGGGAATTAAGTAAGGAAAATGGAGAGCCTAGAGTGGTTCTGTTCTGTTCTCATGATCTTAAAGGATAAAGCAAAGGGAAAAAAGGGAATGTGATAGAGAAGAAAGACTAAAGGAATAGAACTTACTATCTCACATAATTAAGGTGGGCAAGCAAAAGAACAAATATGGAGGATGGGGTGGGGGGGGATATTACATGTACCTCATTCTTATGTGAATAGGACCAAGGAGGATTGAACAAACATATACACATAGAGTATGGCACAGAAATAAGGTAAACTCAATAGGCAGGGTCAAGGAGAGAGTCAGAGGTGTTTAAAGGGGAGAATAGAGACAGAGAGAAAATAATTACAGGCAAAACACACTTCACATTTGGAGGCTATGTCATAAAAGGGGGTTAAAAAGACAGAAGGAAAATGTGAGAATCAGTGATCAGGGTCTGTGTGAAGGGAATAGAGAATCATCAGTAAGTGAAAGCAGATCAATTCTAAATCACCATCGTTGATCACATTTCTCCTCTTTTGTTATCTTCTTCTTTGAAAAGAGGAGAATGAGGATGGAAGAGAAGGGGAAAAAGGTTTAAAAAAAAGGATATTATGGAGAAAACCACACAGTTAACAACCATAACTATAATAATAATAGCAATGAGCATGAATGGGATGAATTCACCCATAAAATGGAAGAAGACAGAAGAATGGATTAGAAAACAGAATATGACAATATAATGTCTACAAGAAACACACTTGGAACATAAAGATTCAGATAGGGTTAGAATGAGGAGTTAGAGGAGAATTTATTCTTCAGACAAATTCAAAAAAGCAGAGGTAGGATGTAGATAAAATTTGACAAGATTGAACGTTTCTCTTAAAAATATGAAAAAGCATGGAAATAAATGGGCCTTTCCTCAATATGGTAAGTAGTATATAAAATTATGAACCAACATTATATGTAATGGAGAAACACTAGAGGTTTTTCCAGTAGGATCAAAGGTAAAGTAAGATGCCATTGCTATTATTTTATATATGTATAGAAGCACTAGCAATAGTAATGAGAAAAGAAAAACAAATCAATGTCATACATTTAAGCAACCCTCCCCCACCAAAGTAGCACTTTTTAAAAATATATGATATTATTATCTACTTAGAGAATCCCAGAACTTCCACTAAAAAATTAATTGAAGCAATAATTACAGGAAAGTTGCAAGACAAAAAATAAACTTATATAAATCATCAGCCTTTCTGCATATTACTAACAAAACTAGGCAAGAAAACATAGAAAAACAAATTCCATTCCAAGAAAGAGTGTATAAAATATTTGAGAGTCCACCTATTAATAACATACCCAGGAGTTACATGAATTCAATTAATAAAGTTTCACACAAATAAAAGCAGACCTAATTAATTAAAGTGGTATTAATTGCTCATGGCTGGTCATACTAATAAGAATAAAAATTACAATATTACCTTTATTTTTTCCCCTCCTCTATGAAATTTGGAGGTGGGGTGTATGATCTGTGATGTTCTTTCTAGCTCAAAATCTATGATCCTATCATCTTATTAATCACCAAGTACTGGACTGGATGGCCTGTGATTTACCTTCCAATCAGCTGGAGCCAGTTCATATCCACTTGTTAGTTAAATTTTCAGAGTGAACACTTACACTTTGGAAAGCAGCAAATTGTCAGGAAAGGTTAAAAATTCTGTCCCCTTCACATATGGTGATGACCATGGACCTCTTCTCATTATATTTTGATTTAATATTTTGTTGTCATCTAGACTTAAGAAAGTGATGGAGAAAATGTTATTATTGCAGAATAAACTTAAAAGTGCCCCCTTCCCAAAACTGGTTGTTAAAACATTTCCCAGCAGTCCCTGCTTCCAATTTTTAGAAGCTAGGGGGCATAGTGGGTAGAATGTTGGACTTGTAGTCAAAAAGACCTGATTTTGAGTCCTGCCTCAGACATTTACTAGTTGTGACTCTCTCAACCTCAGTTTCCTCATCTGTCAAATGGGGCTAATAATAATACTAGATACTAGCTCAGAAGACTGTTATAAGAATCCACTGGATTAACAAATGGAAAATGCCTTTGTAAACTTTAAAATGCTATAGAAATGTCAGCCATTGTGGGGGAAAAAAGAGTATAGAACTAACTTGTTTTAGAATGCATAGCTTTGAAAATCCTACAAGGCAGTGTGGATTTTAGATAGAGAACTGGACTGGTGAGGAAGGCCTGGGTTCAGGTCCTGCCTCGGACACATACATACAGTTTGGGTGACCCTGGGTAATACTTTTAGACTCTACAGACAAATCATTGATCAGTGTGGATGAAGGGAGTTTCCTCACCAGCTCTCCACACTAAGGAAATCACAAGTCTGATTAAAAAATAAAAATAAATAAAGGATTTGAAAAGGATCTTAGAGGTCACCTAGCCCGCCCTCTTTATTTTGTAGGTGAAGGAACTAGGCTAAGGGGCCATAGCTCCCCAGTGCCACACTGCTGAGGGCGGAGGGTTAGACTCAAGCTCAGGTCCCTGGACTCCCAGGGTTTTCTGGTTCTCTCCATCCATTTCATACTTTTTGCTCTCAGTTTTTTTTTAAATAGTATGAAATTCAACAGAAATTTCTCTTTACATTCTTCATTGACTTATATTTTATCCCCAATTTATGGGATTTGTTTGTGTAAACCTTTGTTTCCAGAAGATTTATTTCCAAAGAGGAGATATATCTTATCAAAGAAAATAAAAGCCCACAGATCACAGTAACTGTATTTTGGTCACTAATATTTAGTGTGACTGATTTAAAGTCTCTTTGCCATTTGTAATATAGGCTAAGGATAAGGACTGGACTCAAAACTTTATTGTTTTAAGATTCTTACTTTTTGTTTGTCTCATAGACCCCTTTGGCAGTCTGGTGATGCCCATGGACCCCTTCTCAGAACATTAAATCTATAAGACAAAACATATAGGATGACAAAATAAACATGTCATTATTTTCTCATCCACATTCGTGGGCCCTCTAAAATCTATCAATGGGCCCCAGTTTAAGAACCCTTCTCTTGGAGCTTAGTCACTGAGCATTTAAACAATTTGATCAGGGCCATACAGACTTATACTGTTTTAATTTTCCTATTTCCTTAAAAAATGTTGGTGAAACTGATTTTTTCCCTCCTCTGCATGATTGCTCAAGTAGAAATCTTTGGGAAAACTTGATAAGAGCCATTGATTTGTCAATTTGCCAATAATGTAACCAAGGAGACTTAGTTGTTCCCCCCCAAGCCTTCAGTGGCTCAATCCAAAGGAGTATTTTACTTATTTCTGGTTGAGGCCATCCTGGGGGCCACTCAGCTTCACTCCTTAGCCATTTCATCTTATTACTTTAGTCACCAACTTTCTGCTGGAAGAAAATGGAAGAGTAGTCATCTGTAGGCTATTGTATCCAGGCCCTGGAGCATAGATGCATCCACGTCCAGAACTGGCCTGTCATCCAAAGGGATGGCATGAGTCCTCCTTGCTTGGAGTGGGAGGACTTTGCTCTTATGGCTGACCCTTTTACACTTCTGGTCCTCCATAAGTATTCATGCCATTGCAAAGCACAGTTGTTTTTTGTGGGTTTCCTCACAAAAGAGGAAAAACACTGCTGTGAAATGTTATAATCAGAGTTACGAGTTATAAGCAGAGTTAGAGACCCCCAAGGAGCCCAACAGGCATCTACCCATTGGCCTGTGGGCTAACCTGTATTTTTTTTTTTTGCTTTTTTTTTTTAAATTTATTTTTAAT
>JAQQSZ010001799.1:0-14958 GCA_028646595.1 Phalanger gymnotis | reverse complement strand
TGATATGGCTAAATATTATCTTGTTTTTCTGTGGCCTCCTGGTTGCTCTTGTGAGATGGGCTTTCTGGGCCTGGAGTCTTTTTGTCAAGATGTTGGAATGGGGAGGCTGGTTCAAGTTTTTGCTGCGGTGGGGCCTAAATAAATTTCTTGTTGTTTTCTCCTTAGAGAATCTCTCATACCTTGCGATTTCGGACCATTCGAACATATACATGATTATATTTGAGATCATAAATTCGGCCTTCCTACTACACCCATGCAAGACAATTTAGCAGGTTGGCAGGAGAGGTCTGTGACACTGGGTTGGTGGCTGGCCCAGAGTATAGGTCTTGGCAACACCGGTGGTGACCCTTGGAGTAGCAGCAGCAGCTTTGGGGAGCTTTCAAGCCTGAGATGGTAAGGGGATCAGGCAACTGATCATAAAGAGATTACAGGGGACCCTGAATTAATACTGGATGCAGGATCAGACACTATTTGGCAACTCCATGCAGTTCCAGGGTGGAGAAGAACACTTGTGTTTGGTCACAAGGGAGCAGGGGTCTTGGTCACAGTTCTACCAACCAGAAGCTTCCACATTAAAGGAGAAGAGGGCTTGACATATGATATCCCATAAGGCAAAAGTGCTGGGATTACAACCAAGAATAACCTATCCAGCAAAACAGTATTATTCTTTAGGGTAAAAATGGATATTGAATGAAATAGAAGACTTGCAAGCATTCCTGATGAAAAGATCAGAGTTGAATAGAAAATTTGACATTCAAACCCAAGACTCAAGAGAAGCATAAAAGAATAAACATGAAAGAGAAATCACAAGGGACTTAATAAGGTAAAACTGTTTATATTCCTATATGAGAAGATGAAATTAAATTCCTAAGAACTTTATCATTATGCAGAGAGCACAGGTGTAAATCAATTATGTTGAGATAGTCTAAAAAATGAAGGGATGAGAAAGAGGGATACACTGGGAGAAGGGGGAAAGGAGAGGAAGAAAGAAGGAAATTATCTAATTTAAAAGAAATACACAAGGAAGAACTTTTACCACAGAGGGGAAAATGGAGGGGGGTGTCAGGCAATACTTCAACTTCATTCACTTCAGAATTGGTTCAAAGAGGGAAGAACACACATGCACACACACACACACACACACACACACACACACACACACACTCAGTAGGGTCCAGAAATCTAGCATACCCGACAGGAAAGTAGGAAAGGAAGGGGATGAGAAAAAGGGTGGGATGATAAAAGGGAGAGTGGATTAAGGGAAATACAGATTTTTGACAAGGGCCAGGGTAAAAAGAGAGAGAGAAGGATAAACAGAAGAAAGTAGGATGGAGGGAAATATATGCTAATCATAACTGTAAATATGAATGGGATGAACTCACCCATAAAACAGAAGCATATAGCAGAATGGATTAGAAACTAGAATCCAACGATGTTGTTTATAAGAAACACACTTGAAACAGAAACACACACAGCATTAAAATAAGGGCTGGAGGAGAATCTATTATGCTTCAGCTGAGGTTAAAAAAAGGCAAAGATAGAACTCATGGTCTCAGATAAAGAAAAAAATAAAATTAATAAGAATAAAAAGAAAAACAAAAACATTTCAAAAGCTAAAAACCTCAATAGCAATAGCTTTCATTTATGTAGTGCTTTAAAATTTGCAAAACATTTTCTGTGTGTAATCTTATTTGATCCACAAAATAGCAGTGTGAAGTGAGTATTATTAACACCCTCATTTTATAGATGAGAACATTCAGACTAAGAGAATTGATGACTTGCCCAGGGTCCCACAGCCAGCAAGTGTCTGAGTCAGGATTTGAATGTACTATCCATTATTCCATGCTGCTTCTTTAATTGGTGAAATTTAATAGCACAAACAAGACTGGAGGAACAAAGTTCAAATGCTTAAGAGGCTCTCTTTAAACATTTTAAAAATAGTATACAGCAAACATCAATTATCAGTCATTCTTAATTCACAGTCACAGAATCTCAGAGCTGAAAAGGGCCTCAGAGGCCATCTAATTTAACTTATACCTGAAAAAGAAATCTCTTTTCATCACTCTCTCAGACTTTCTAGTTGAAGGGGAGCCTACTATCTTCTGTGGTAATCCATTCCAATTTTGCATAGCTCTAATTGTTAGGAAAGTTTTCCTTACTAAATCTACTTCTCAGCAAGTTCCTTCTATTACTCCATTTTCTACCATCTGGGGGCAAAGCAAAACAAGGATTTTTAAATCCTTTTTCCACACAATAGTCTTTCAATTCTTGAAGATAGCTCCCATATCCCCTTTAAGATCTCTCTCCAGCTTAAACCTCCCCGTTTGAATGATGTGGTCTTTGGTCCCTTCACTAACCTTTTCATCGTCTTTTGTAGTTGCTCTTTTGCTAGTCTTTCCTAAAATGTGACATTTAGAGTTGACCATGATACTCTGTGTGTGGTCTGCTAGTACATCCATATACCACAACTCATTCAGCTCTTCTGCAATTGATGGGCATTCCTTCAATTCCCAATTCTTTACCACCACAAAAATAACTGCTATAAATATTTTCATACAAGTAGGTCCTTTTCCCTTTTTTATGATCTCTTCGGCATACAGACCTAGTAGTATGATTGCTGGATGCACAGTTTTATAGCCCTTTGGGCATAATTCCAAATAGCTCTACAGAATGGTTGGATCAATTCATAACTATACCAACAATGCATTACTGTTCTAATTTTTCAATATCTTTTCCAACATTTGTCATTTTCCTTTTCTGTCATATTAGCCAATCTGATAGGTGTGAGGTGGTACCCCAGAATTCTTTGATTTGCATTTCTCTAATCAATAGTGATTTAAAGCATTTTTAAAATGACTATAGATAGCTTTAATTTCTTCCTCTGAAAACTGCTGTTCATATCCTTTGACCTTATATCAATTGGGAAATCACTTGCGTTCTTATAAATTTGACTCAGTTCTCTATGTATTTGAGAAATGAGGCCTTTATCAGAAACATTGGCTATAAAAATTGTTTCCCAGCTTTCTGTTTTCCTTCTTGTCTTGGTTGCATTTGTTTTGTTTGTGTAAAACCTTTTTAATTTAATGTAATCACAATTATCCATTTTGCATTTCATAATATTCTCTCTCTTGTTTCGTTATAAATTCTTACTTTCTCCATAGGTCTGAGAGGTAAACTATTCCTTGTTCTCCTAACTTGACTTTATCTTGGCATAGGATATGAGATGTTGGTCTATGCCTAGTTTCTGCCATACTGTTTTCCAGTTTTCCCAGCACTTTTTTTCAAATAGTGAGTTCTTATCTCAGAAGCTGGAGTCTTTGGGTTTATCAAATAGTAGATTACTATGCTCATATAATGTACTTTTTTAACCATAAATCCCCATGTGAACATGAGCTGTTTTTAGTTTTATTGTATGAATGAATCTTCTGGGACAGCTTCCTCTCACTGGCATTAATCCCATGCAAATGCAATGCTGTGAAATGTAAAGCTCTGTTTGCTATAGACTATCATTATTATAGTCCTCAGGTCGAGATTTTCAGGATGTTGAAAGCTTTTGTTTGGGGATTAAATGGTAATTATTTCTCAGGGTTTTCAATGGACAGCATAGCCAAAGGAAATGGACCTAGTATATGTGAAAATTTTATTTTTGTGGTGAAATTATTGTCTTATTTCCTTCTGAAGCTTTTGAATAAATGTGCAGAAGAATTCCTAGAAACTTCAATATGTGATGGTTATCAGCAATAGCTTCTGGCTTTATTGTAACCTGGGCACCAAAGCACTTACAAAAAGATGAGCTATTCTTTAATAATCTTTGAGCCTAGGCAGAGTTTACATTTTTTTCCTTTTTGCTTAATTTATTTTGCTATTTTATATTGTGATTTCTCAAATATTTTACAGCTTACAATAACAACTCTTCAGTTCCAGGCAAGCAAGCCCTTCCCTAATTGTAACTGGTAGTGAAGTGCTCTGGCAGGTGCATTCATTAACGATAAGGTATCATTGATTTTAATGGAGTAGAATTGATATTTCTCCAAATGAGCTCTGTTTCCTACCAGTTACTTATAGGGAACAGATTATTCTTTAGTAGATTACTCGGTGGCAAAATAGGGACAAACCATTTGAACTTAAGTTTTATTAATTCATTTCTTTCTTTTCGTAGGGGGTGGGGTGGGGAGCCTGGCCCTATAATTTCATTATTATGGGGAATTATAATAGAAATTTCCCCCACTCTCTACCAACTCATCCATAACTTATAGTCTTATAATCTGTAGAACATAAGCCTGAAAGAGAAAAAAATGTATTTAAAACATTGGAGAAAAATGAGTCCAAGTGTATAACTCAAAACAGATAACTGGGCTCTTTTTGAAAACAAGAATGAATTTTATTATAGTAGGAAGAGGCTTGGATTTGGAGTCAGATCTGGGTTCAAATCCTGACTGATGTTTATTATTTATATGACTTGGACAAATCACTTCAGTTCTTCAGGCCTTAGTTTCCTCAAAAGTAAAGTGAAGGTGTTTGGAGTGGATGAACTCTAAATTCTCTTGCAAACCTAAATTTGATTATACTACTTGCAAAAGTCTGCTATAGATTTGCATTTGGTACAACCCCCTCCCCCCCAAGCAGTTCTTATTTATCCACATGGATGGAAGAGAGCGGTGGTGGAGGTAATTCCTCTTTTTAAATTTCTAATTAAAAAAAATTTAGGCTTAACAAAACACAAATGAAATGAACATTTCAATACACAAAGTAGAACAGAGAAAGGATGAAACCATAACTCATTATTATACATAGCTTGATACACCTTTAAAGTATAAAATCACTTCAACATATAACTTTCAAAGTTGTCTTGCTTGTCTGTGTTTCCTTCTGGCCATTCTTATCTTATATTACCTTTCTTTTCATTTTTGGGCTACCTTTTCACTAATTCTCTTCTTCCCAATTCCCCCATCTCCAAATTAACAAAAAAGAAAACCAAAAGGGTATGGATAATTCTCATGTCATTTATGTTTGGATTTCAAAGGTGTTTTGGAGAAATACTAAGTAGCCTTGGTGACTTTAAACATTTAGTCAAAGCAATTTGTTTCAGAAATATGAATAACGTGTTGTCAACTTTATGTTGCAGAAACTGTGAGTGCTATGGATTCAGGTTATAGTAAGGAAATTTTACAGCGAATGTGTTCATGATGATGAGCAAAAACACCTCTGAAAATCCAGCTTAATTATTGATTTCTCCTATACTTGTATTTGAATGGGAGGGCTTCTGTCATCCTGGGAATTCGCTTGAAACAAAATGTTGACATGCATTGCTAAGAGTTGATTGTCTACTTCATCGCATTCCCCTGTTCAGTTTCTCCTCTATATTCCAGAGAGGCATTTAGCTTAGCATTTCATGCTAGCAATGATAGTCCATGAACTAAATCTTGTCAGCTAGGTGGCACAGTGGTTTGCACTGGAGTCAGGGAGATCTAAGTTCAGCTTTGTTTTGAGACACTAGATGCATGACTCTGGGTCAGTCACTTAATTTCTCTTTGCCTCAGTTTCCTTCCATGTAAAATGGGACTAATAATAGCACATACCTCCCAGGTTTGTTGTGAGGATCAAATGACATAATTGGAAAATGCTTAGCATGGTGCCTGACATATATAGTAAGTGCTAGATAAATATTAGTTATTCTTGTTATTTTTAGAGAATAGACATTTCTACAGCCTTCCAGGGTGCTGTAATTTTCCTTTGTAGGCATTCTTCAGCCAAATACATCCTTTGGAACTGCCAGATCTTTGCCAATATCCCTAGCCCAAACTTATAGATAGAAGAGCTGGGATGGTTCTGAACATTCAAAGGTTCCCACAGTTATTGAGGGAATACAAGATTAGGTAAAGACAGTTCTTTAAATGCTTTGGAGATCAGTGTTAAAGCACACAAGTAAAACATCCTGAAAGTTATAACTTTGGTAACTTACTGAACAGGACCGATATTGCAAACTTAAATAGATTTTGAATTTTTTTTTTCCGTCCTTCAAGCAGTTTCATTTTATTGTGGTAATTAACAAGATTTGCCAGCAGAGGGCACTGCACACTGCCAGTCATCTCCCTTTCTGAATCTGAAATTTGAACTCATTTTTTCAAAGTCCCTTTAGAGAATAGGTTATAATCAGTGGGCATATACTATCATAAAATGAAATGACAGAATGATGAAGAAGATAAGATAAATGATGAGAGAAATAAACAAAATAGTTTCTTCTGCTTCAGAAAAAAAAAAACCAAGAAAAATAAAACTCACTGATATCACTGTTAGCTAAGAAAGAAAAGAGATAATGCTGATTTTGTCACTTCGGTTTAGAATCTTTTCTGCTGTACTATATGCCTTAATTCTGAATATTAAAAGAAAAAAAATTGATGAACCTTTTCTTAAATTCCTAACTTTAAAAATGGAAATGCAATTGGTTTAACAGTCTATAAATGATTCCTGTGCAGTTTAAGTCCTTTTTACATTTGCTTTCCCAGGCATATTTTAATTAAATTCTTCCATGACTTTTAAGATTCATAAACATTTTTGGGGAGTAATTTGTCCCCCTAATCCAGTAGCTAGCTTGGTATAGCACTGCATAGCAGAGATTAGGGTTTCAGTATTGCTACCAGTTTTGTGTTAGCTCACAGAGGCTGGGATTTTCATACAATGAATAAACTGAACTGGGACCATACAATCCTGATGGCTTTGTTTGCCAATCGCATTCACATGATGGAAACCTAGTTTTCATTACTTGTGCAGCATTAAAACAATCCTTGGCAAATTTTCTTTTGCTCTGGAGGTTTGTTTGATCAGTAGACCTTGCCACTAAGGCCAACCTTTATTTATTCCTTGTGTGGCAAATTCACAAAAGATACAGAATGAGCCAGAGATACAGAAAGGGAAAGGGACTTCACACTGTGTTTCCAGTGCCATCTTGTGGTTTTCAATCTTGATGGGATTAGAATGTTCCTATGTCTGCTATGGCTTTTTATTCTCAGGTTTTTTTTTTTTAATGGGGAGGGGGAGGGCTGAGGTTCCAGGAGGAATGGAAGATACTTGGGGCTAGATGGTTGTTTAGCAGTAACGATATCAGTGTAGGGTGCATTGGGAAGATTAATGACAGCCTGGGAGGGAGAGGCTGATGGTCTGAAGCAGTGCTGCAAACCATTAGCACTGGCTGACAATTTATTCCAAGGAAACAACCTTATATTTAGTCATTAATATTATTTTAAGGTAGTGTAGGGTGTGGGCTTGAAGCCAAGAAATGGTTCAGGCAGGCCAGATATACATATTAAGAGACCAGATAGGAGAAAAAATGGTGACGTTGCCTAAGGGACTAAGTTTTGTTTCTTATGCATTTTCCTACTTCAATTTATTTGTGTAGCAAGTATATTCTGGCTCTCTTGCCTCTCTGGGTTCCAGAAGGACACCCTAAGGGGTTAGTATGTTTCTTTCTGTACTGCCATCAGCTCAAGCCCCTTCTCCCCTCCCATCTGTGTTCCTTCCATTTTTAGGGGCTGTTCACTAGCACTCTTGTTCCATTTAACCACTTGTCATTTATTATCTTTTACAAAGGAATATTGACTTCAAAGATATAGCAATTAACAAATGTACAGACATTTTACTTTTGCTTTCTCTCCTCCCCCCACCCCCTTCCCTTCAGAATAGATATTCTACTTCAGTCTCTGAGGGAGTAGGTGAAAAAAAGTTCAATTCGTACATAGCTTTTGTCATCATGCACATATCCAGATGTGGTGTCATTGCTAGATGAATCCTAGTCTCAAATTCTACTGGCTCAAGTCCAGAAGCTCACATTTGTTCCTTGGGGCATTGGTGATAGGCTAACTACAACACTTGGCCTGGAACATGAAGGTGCTGGAGTTCCTACCTGCTGCCTTTTTGAACTCATTAGGTTATGAGGGATCACTCCTTTCACCTAGAATGGAAAAGAACATATGATTAGCCTGAGGGCAATATGGCCTCAGAAGTGGAAGACGTTTTTGCCTTTACAGCATAGTTTCTCACTGGACACTAAGGAGTGAGAATTTATCAAATGAAGCTAAATGAGTAAATGAGAAAATGAGGCCAAGGGAGGAAGGAGCCTTTTTGACAGCTTCTAGTTACAGGTTGTAAACACAAGGTCCACAGTCTTTCAAAGTCATTTCCCTTGTACATTGCCACATTTTCACTGCAAGCATTCTCCCTAAGCATCTTCCACATAGAGGCTACATATGCTAAACAAGCTAATAGGGGTCAATGTAGGTACCATTTGCACGGGAATACTCAAAAGAATGGCAGCTAGGTGGTGCAGTGAATAGAGAGCTGGGCCTGGAGTTGGGAAGATTTATCTTAGTGAGTTCAAATCTGGTCTCAGACACTTACTAATTGTGACTCTGAGCAAGTCACTCAACCCTGTTTGCTTCAGTTCTTCAACTGTAAAATGAACCGGAGAAGGAAATGGCAAGCCCCTCCAGTATCTTTGCCAAGAAAACCCAGAATGGGGTCATGAAGAGTTGGACAAGACTGAACAACAAACAACACTCAAAAGAATATTGGTGCAGAGAAATAGCAGGACCCACATACCAGGAAACTCTTGTATGTTTGTTGGGAAAGTAGCTTAGAACTGCTGTGAGTACGTACAGTTTAGCAATTGGGAGGGAAAGTAGATAAAGGATTTTCCCTAGTTCCATCACTGGGTGTATTAAAGGTTTCCTTTCTAAAAGAGTGGTAGCACTGTGTTTTAAGCTAAAACAGCAATGACACAGCCCACTCATCCTTTGATGAAAATTCCATTGGAAGTCAGAACTGCAAAGAGAAATTCCACTATTTTGTGCCTAGTAAAGCTGTGCCCATAAGTGACCATGAGACTAGTGTAGCACTGGCAAGCAGTGATCAGCAGGAAGCAATACCTTGTAGAGGTTCAATGTTCCATAAACCTAGTTGTTACTATACACCAGATAGAGATGATGCTATTATGCAAGACCATTAGGAAGAAGGGATAGACAGAGTAGTGACAGTGTGAGGACATCACCAAGAGACATGTGGGGCTCTGTAGTGACATAGTTATGATATCTTCCTCTATGCTGCTTCCCTGAACACATCCATTTTCTATCTGTGTCATTTTACGTAAGTTACACATTTTCCCTATTACTGTGTCTCTCTATGCACCTGATCTCCCCTCATGAATGCACCTTCACATCTGTGCATGTTTATGGCCTTGGCCACATGTTCCCTACATGCACCCTTCTCCACGTATATTTCTTAAGCGTGTCCACCACTGTTCTCAGTGACAACGTATTTATTTTTGGGAGATTGTTCTCCAAGTTTATGGATTAGAGATTTTGGAGGGGGGGCTGCTTTTCTTATTATGCTATTTCATTAAATATTTTTCTATTTAGAGAACTAATTATGCTATCTGACTGACTGATAAAAGTAAACAAATCAGTGGGGATTGATAAGCTATAGTTTTGAGAGGTGATGGAGCCAGTATTTTATACCTAGGATATAACCTTATCAGTTGAGGTATGCTTGAAGTGTGATAATAATATTTTCTTCCTCCCCTAGCAGCATCAATAATTTTGTTTTTATAGGAGGAAATTGATTTGATAATAAAACAGCTCAGTAACCTATATTTTAATGAACCTGAATCACTTCTCTATCACCTTTACATTTTCATCCAAGGACTTGATCTGTTTTATAATTTGCCACAGTAAGAAGTGGTGCAACAGTTACCTGACTAGGCTTTCAATTCCTCTACTTGTCGCTTCCATTAATGGGCAGAACCTAAATAGCCCTTTCAAAGTAAACTGCTGCCACATTGTCACAGGGAAGTGTCAGATTGGCAAGAATGTTGCTGCCAAATGGTGTCTTTGTAACGGACATGGCAGGATTTTTGTAATGCAACCCTATTTTTTTTCTCAGGCAGTTGTAAATTGTTGGCATTGTCTGAGGGATTCAATAGGAGAAGCAGAATTCCCCAGCTGAACATACTATACAGAAAAGTCCCATCTCTTTATTCTATGCTGCTGCCATCTGGCACTACCACCCCTGGCATATGTGTCCCAGTGATTTGTCCTATATCCCATGGCACTACAATGTCTCTTGTGACCACGGAGCTCAGTCTGATGCCTCATAAACTGCTGCTTCTTAGTGCAGGGGGCCTGGAAAATGATGGTGGGGGCAGGTGGGGATAGAATGGCAATAGGAATATGAGTGATGGTAATATTTCCTCTATAATATGTGTGTAAATAAATCTCTAAGCTACATAGTGGTGCTACTGTTACACATAACGAAAGGCATGAAAACAAACCACGACTGTTTATCCTTTAATTGATGCTGCTGAAAAGCCTCATTAGTATTGCAAACCCCAGTGGTAGGGAAGATGTGAGAGAAACAGGCTTGCAGCTGGATTTTAGGAAGCTTGTTGGTAAATTCTAAACAAAACCAAACCAAAAAATCTCTCCTAAAAATGAAAATTCATTCTATAAATAAGAATGAGGGCTAAGTGGATAGAAGAATGCACTTGGATTGAGTTAGATAAACTCCACTTATATGGGCTCTTATAATATCAACAATTCAGGGGTCATAAGCTGTAGTCTTTGAATTTTTTAAAAAAAATTGGTAGCTGTAGTTTAACATAATTGATTTTATTTATAATCCTATGCATTTTATTTTATACATTTAAAATCATTGTTCTGATTAGAGGTCCATAAGCTTTACCAGGCTGCTAAAAGGGTTTATGACTCCCCCTCCCCCCAAATAAATAAAAGTTAAGAATCACTGAAATAGATGGTCTCTATGAAGGTTGCGAAGACTCATGAAGCCATCTGTGTCCTTTGAGGAGGTGGGGGAGGGAAGCAGACTTGATAGCCAAGGAGCATTTATTAAAGCACTGTGCTAACTGCTAGAGACATAAAAAAAAGACAAAAGACAGTCTCTGCCCTCAAGGAGCTCACAATTTAATGGGAGAGACAACAAGTAAACATATATATGTGTATATGTATATATTTGTCTAAACATATATACATATATATGTATAAACAAATACATATATTTACACACAAGCTTTATGCTAGATAAATAAGAAATAATTAACAGAGGAAAGACACTAGAGTCAAGAGGGGTTGGGAAAAGTTTCCTGCAGAAGGTTTAGTTTATCTCTACCTTATCACGGTAACAGATATTATGATAGAGGAAAAAGTAAAGGCTGAGGTTTACTTTGTATCTCTGAGAAGCCTCCTGGTTTTTAGGACTCTGCTTAGCAGTCCTTGAGAATATCTTAATTTTTCATTAAAAATTAACTTGCATTTACTTTGTATATATTCTATCTCAGTGTATATATACATACACATGTATAGTATATGTATAGTTTGTTGAAATTGAATGTAAACTCTATGATGGTATAGACTATATTACTTTTGTCTTTGTATCCTGACTACCTGTCAGGCACATAGTAGACACAAGCATAGGGACTGGATCTGTGATTACACTGTTATAGGGAACTCCCATGTAATAAATGCTTGCTCATTGTTGATGGGCACTTTCTGTCAGATTGGAATAGTCGGAGGAAGGAAATAGGGCACAATACTTTATTTCTTCCCTACTCAGTTTTTTGAGGGAACAATAATAGGCCTTAGGATAATCGATCCCAACAAAGGTCATATGACTAGTTCAAGGACACACTTTATTGTTAGTCAACTGATTACAAAATGAGTCATCACTTGGAAAAGGAAAATAGAGAAGGTATATTGCCTTAAATTCTCTAGAAGATACTGTTCATTAGGCCTAGCTCCTAGCAAGAAGGAACCTGAAAAAGTCTTTCTTACCTGCTGAGAAAAGAAGTAATAATGGGAACCAAAGGACAGTCTTTTCTTCTCTTCTCTTTCTCTCTTTACTATTGAACTGAAAGAGACTTGATCTAGGTGCATATAGCTTTTATTTCTTACTCTACCTGTAGAACAGAGGAGCATAACCCCTTTCCCAGGGACAGCATTGTCCTTGGGCTAAGGGTTATAATGATAGAAGGTTCTTTTACCTGCTTATTCCTTGTAGGCAACAGAGCAAAAGTCAGTGAAGGTGACACTGGCATATTGTGTTCCTTATGGACATCAGAAAATAAAAGAGCTAATGTTCTGATGTGCCTTTTTCTGGAACTCTCCTGCTCACTAGGAGAATTTTCTCCATGTTGGCACAGCCTTCTGTTCTGGTGCTTACTGGAAAAAAGAGGAGGAAGAACATTCCATTATTATAATCCCTTATCCAAGGATAAGGGATTATAATTACAAGCCTGTCTCTTCTGTTCAGCACTTTCTCTCATTTGCTTGACTTAAGAAGTTCATGGAGTCTTGTGGCAATTAGTCCCAAGGAGAAATGATCCATTGTAATCATTTTGACTAGTCCTATTTCCATTTTTGGCAGGGCTACTAACCCAAAGGAAATAGACTCCATGAACTTCTTAACACAAAGATGACACTTTCCATTACAGTCAGGACCTAAAAAGACCTTCAAAAGCTAGAATATTGGGCTGTGTGATAAAATTCAATAGGGAAGATGTAATGTAAAGTCTCATACCTGAGTTCAAAAATATCACCTTCACAAATATAAGATGAAAGACTCATGGTTAGATAGTAGTTTGGGAAAATTATGAAATTTTAGTGGAATATAAACTCAAATTAAGTCAGCAATGTGATGGAGAGCCTCTTGCACCTGACCAAAAAAAATGCCCAAGATCTTGGGTTTCATTGATAGAGGCATAACTCCCAGGAATACGGAGGCAAGAGTCTTGTAATGCTCTGCCCTGGTTAGCTCACATCTGAATTATTACATTCTGCTCCAGAGTTTAGGAATGACACTTATAAGCTAGAAGTCAAACAGGATGGTGAAGAGGTTTGAATCCATGTGAAGTCTGATAGAAGGAACTGGGAATGTTTTTCTTGAAAAAGAGAAGACTCAGAGGAAGCATGGTATCTTTGTTCAAGTAAGTGACCAGTTTTTACATAGAAGAGGGATCATACTTGTTCTGTCTGGCTCATAGGGCGGAACCAGGAGCAATGGGTAGAAATTACAAATAGAGAAATTTAATTTTGATGTAAGGAAAAACTTTCCAACAGCTAGCTAGCTAACAGCTAGAACTGTCCAGAATTGGAATGGGTTGTTTCAAGAAGTGAGTTCTCCCTCACTGCAGGCCTTCAAGCATTTGTTGAGTATGTTTTAATGGAGATTCATTTTTACAAATTTTCAAATATGGGTTGGATTAGGTGGCTGCTGAAGTCCCTTTCTATTCTGGGATTCTGATCCTTTCAGAAATAATTGCGTTTCATATCTTTAGAATTATTTCTAATGGTTCTGTTTTTATTGTTGAGGAGTCACTTTTGATAGAATTAAATGTTTATACTGATCTAGGAACTTTCACAATAATTCATATGCTTGTTAGTACCCATTCAATCTGTTTTTCTGTCTCTATGTCTCTGACTCTGTCTCCATCTTTCTGACTCTGTCTCATTGACTCTTTGTCTCTCTTCTTCCCTTCCTCGTTCTTCACCACTTTTTTTCTCTCTCATATTCCTTTTTATTTATCCACCATGAATCCTGTTGGTTGTTCTGCCACAAATATACCTAAAATAATGACACAAAAAAGATATGTATGGTTGAAGTTTCATTAACAGGTTCTTGGGAGAAGAACATGGACACTGTCTCTTCCCTCCTCCAAAGTCTATGTTACTATAGTGCTCTTCAGAGATAATGTGATATAACAGAAAAACCACTAGATTTGGAGTTAGAAGAGAGCAGAGTTTGAATCCTGTCTCTATCACTAGTTGTGTGTGACTATGGCCAAGTCATTCTACCTCTCTGAGCTTCAGTTTCTTCATCTGTAAAATTGATGATAATAACAACAATAATTTATGTAGTCTTTTCGTTATTATGAGATAATAGATGTAAATTGCAACAGCACTATAGCTTTTGTAGTTGCCATAACCAAAATCCTGCTAGGAGTTTTGCAACTCTGATCTTACTATCCTGTTCAGTTTTGCAGTGACCCAGCTGAAGGTCCTGATCCACAGATAGAGAATATTGTTTTTTCCCCACTATCTTATTACTTCATGTAACCTATGTTATAGTCAAACGAAATTACTAGACAGCCACAGATCTCATCCTGCTTTCTCCTGTTTACAAGTCTTTTCCTCAGGGTTGGAATTGACTTTCCCTATGTAATATTTGTGGAGGGGAAGTAGAAGGAATAATTGACTGGGTGATAGTATCACCACTCTCTTATCCTTACCCCCTTTGTCCCTAGAGATCCTATTATAATAATTAATTCATTTTTTAGCTTAGGGGCTCTACATTGACACCTCAGGTCTACATGGTTCATGCTGCTTTTGGTGTTTGTATTAAAGTTAGGAGTATAATCACAATGCTCAGAGCCCCCAGTTAGGAAAATTCCCAACATTCCCAACCAAACAAAAATTCCCAACAAAATTCCCAAACCAAAGGTTTGGTTCTTTGCCATAATTTAAATTTATGTTTATCTCTAGCTAACCCCTGGCCTCTTTAAGATTGAAGCAGATTACCAGAAATGTTGAAGGTAAAGAAGGGCACAGAATATATTACAGTGTCTGTTATTGGAGAGACATAGGGAGGGAAAATTGGAGAAAGATTGAATCTATTTTTTTACCTTTCCTTAGTCTTTGAAAAGGTGGATACAATAGGTAGACTCAGTGCTAGTCTTCTGCTCCTAGATGCCTGTAGTAGACAATAGCCCTTCTTGATCCCTCCTTTCTCTGCCACGGCTTAGGCCTTGTTTTGGTTTCTCATTTTGTATGATGCCTCCTGTGCCACCAGCTTTCTATCTGAGTTCATTAAATCCTGGGCAGGGTTGGGGAAACTGATCTCATTGCTGCTACTGCTTACCACTGAAGTCTCCACCACTTCCTTTTAGTTTGTCTCTCA
>JAQQSZ010001798.1:0-14958 GCA_028646595.1 Phalanger gymnotis | reverse complement strand
TTGTGGAAAAACAATCAGGATAACACAGGATCTAGCAGCCTCCACATTAAGGGACTGAAGGGCTTGGAATATGATATTCTGAAGGGCAATGGAGCTAGGATTAAAACCAAGAATCACCTACCCAGCAAAACTGAGTATCATGCTCCATGGCAAAATATGGATTTTCAACAAAATAGAGGACTTTCAAGCTTTCTCAGTGAAAAGACCAAAGCTGAATAGAAAATATGACTTTCAAACACAAGAATCAAGAGAAGCATGAAAAGGTAAACAAGAAAGAGAAATCATAAGGGACTTACTAAACTAAAGTTGAACTGTTTTGTTTACATTCCTATATAGAAAGATGATGTATATGATTCATGAGACCTCAGTATGATAGTAGCTGAAAGAAATATGCACATATATGTGTGTGTGTATGTATATATATATGTACATATATATACATATGTATGTGTCAATGTATGTATATATGTAGGTGTATATATATAGATATGCACATATATATACATACAGAAGGCACAGAGTGAGTTGAATATGAAGGGATGATTCTAAAAAAATAAAATCAAATTAAGGGATAAAGGATAAAGAGAGGAATATATTGAGAGAGGGAGAAAGGGAGAGATAGAATGGGGTAAATTATCTCACATAAAAGTGGCAAGAAAAAGCAGTTCTCTAGGAAGGGAAGAGGGGGCAGGTGAGGAGGAATGAGTAAATCTTGCTCTTGTCGGATTTGACCTGAGGAGGGAATACCATACATACTCAATTGGATATCTTACCCCACAGGAAAGAAGGAGGAAGAAGTTAAAAAAGTGAGGATGATAGAAGGGAGGGTAGGCAGGGAGAGGAGGTAATCAAAAACAAACACTTTCAAAAAGGGACAGGGTCAAGGGAGAAAATTCAATAAAGGGCGATAGGTTAGGAAAGACCAAAACATAGTTAATCTTTCACAACATGAGTATTGTGGAAGAGTTTTACATAATGATATGCATGTGGCCTATGTTGAATTGCTTGCTTTCTTAGGGAGGGTGGGCAGGGAGGGAAGAGGGGAGAGAATTTGGAACTCAAAGTTTTAAAAACAGACATTCAAAAACGACAACAAAAAAAGTTTTTGCACGCAACTAGGAAATAAGATACACAAGTAATGGGGCTTAGAAATTTGTCTTGCCCTACAAGAGAAGAAGGGAAAGGGGGCTGGGAGGGAAAGTGGGGTGACAGAAGGGAGGGCTGACATGGGAATGGGGCAACCAGAATATATGCCATCTTGGAGTGGGCGGGAGGGTAGAAATGGGGAGAAAACTTGTAATTCAAACTCTTGCGAAAATCAATGCTGAAAATTAAATATATTAAATAAATTTAAAAAAAAAAACCAGAAAAAGCAATGAGCTTGGAATCAAGGCCACGCTTCTCAGACTCATGGCTCTAAAACTGGCCAGTTGGATGAATGTGGTCAAATCACTGATCATCATCAATCAAATTTTATTAAGTACCTACTGCATGCACTATAGATCCTACTATCCAATCTATACAAAATAAATGCATATTGATAGTGGAATGACATATTTGTAAAACGAAAGTATCCACCTCACAGGATGATATAAAGAAAGCTCTTAGGAAGTACTACAAAAAGTAGGAAATGATCAACAATTAATGGGAATAAGATCCCATAAAAGCCTTTTTTTAGAGTTCCTAGTAAGTTACAAAACTAAATTTCAACTGTTTATTCCCAATTCAATGGATCCAACAAACATTTATTAATCATCTACTACACATAAGGCATTCTGCTAGGTGCTAGGGAAACAAATGAAATAGTTACATTCTACTCAGGGGATATAACACTCTTACAAATAAGTATGGTTAAATTAAAACTGAGGAAGGGAAGAGCATGAATTCTGGGAAGCGGGAAGAGGTGAGGGAAGGGAATCAATCAGAGTATTACAGAGGAAGTACCTGAGCCAGTGAGGAAGTGCATTCCAGGTAATGAGGATGGCCTCTGTGAACACATGGAAGGAGGAGTAGGAGCACTGAATTCAGAGAATAACTAGCAGTTCAGTATGGCTAAAAGAGAAAGTTTGTAAAGAGAAGTAGTAGGAAATAAAGACTAGTAAGGATAGGAGCCAGGCGAGAAGGACTGTAAATGAGGAATTTGTATTTTATCCTTTAGAAAACAAAGAAATGCTGAAGGTTTTCAGCAGGGGACCAAATGCCTTAGGAAGATTATTTTGTTGTGTAGAGGAAGAAGAGGGAAGGAACTGGAAAGACGAAGACTAGTTCTGATGACAGTGCTAATAACAGTATAGCTAGTTGGGGGTAAAGGGAAAGAAGGCTAAATGTTCACAGACAAGATGGTTTGCTCCTGAATAACAAATAATTGATTTGACTGCTAGTAAATTTTGTCAAGCAGTTGCTCACAAAGGTCATTTATTTCACTTATTCTACCTATCCATTTGCTATGCAGTGACAGCTTGAATCAGGTGATTTGCTAAAATGCTCAGATTGATCAAAGATGACAGGAGTTCTCTTGCCAAAAGTAATAGCATCCAGTAACCCGTGAGTTGCTAATAGGTGATATACTGTCAAAGTGGTGACAGCAGAAGTTTATGATGAGGCTAACTATTTCCAGCCATCTAACAGAGTAGAGAACAGAGCTCACAACAACACCTTGTAGTGATTTACTACTGTGTCCCTCTAGTTATGAGAAAGCATCAGGACAATTTCCTGATGACAATAATCAGGAAAACAGACTTAAATAGAAACAAGCTTCTGGGGTGATCTCTGCTAAAAGGGGAAAACTAAGGCTGGTGAGTTACTTGAGTTTAAGAATTCTAAGGTATAATAAAACTAAAGATGATTGGGTGTCTGTGTGAAGTAAGGAATCAATATGGTGAGAGCAGGGTGCCTAAAGAGAGGAGAAAACACAGCAGGTCAAAGGTTCCATGCAAATCAACATATTAACTATAGCTGTTCTAACACGGGAGAGAAAGATGAAGGGAGTGGGGGCAGGGGGAGGAAGAGGATACAGGAGAAAAAGGAGAAGTTGAAGAAGAAAGGAGGAAAAGGAAGAAGGTAAAAGGAAGAAGAAGAGGAAGAGAGTGGGAAGGAAGAGAAAGAAAAGAAGGAAAAAAAGAAAAGAACAAGAAAAAGAAGCAACAGAAGCAGTAAAAAGAAGCAAGCCCTGGGTGCTTATGGCGTAAATATGGATTGGAATTTAAATATGTGGAGAGTTAATGTTTCACGTGAGTGGCTGTGCAGAAACTACAGCAAAGCGTACCTGTGTCAATGGCACGTTGTTTTAGTACAATTCCTTAGGCAAGTTGTTTCAGGCTCTCAGGTGTGAATGCTCAGAAAATTCAGGCTAGCCCCTTGGATAAATCTCCATTAGGGACCATGGGTATCAGTGAGAACAAGGCTGGATGGGGAGGAAAACAGGCACCCCCATCCTGAGGTTAGGGCCAGAAGGCTCTTAATTTGGGGGTGCTGAGTGAAGGGCTATTGTGGCAAACTTCTGGTGAATATAAATGTCTAATGAGCACAATTCTGAGACCTCCTTAGTCTCCAGATGGGAAAAAAAGAACATCAGAGGTAGTGCAAACAGAACCAAAGCCAGGACAATGGGGGGGTGGGGTGGAGGCAGGACATCACTTACTGTAAAGAGATTGGATTCTACAACAATTCAATTAAGATTATCAAATAATCCAATTTATACAAAGAGAGTACACAGGCAGGTGCATCAAAGGACCTAAAACCAATTCCTCTATTTACTATCTGTGTGATCTTGGGTGAGTCATGTAACTTCTGTGGGCCACTTATTTCATGTGTAAACTATGGCATTTGAACCAGATCATCTCTAAGGTTCTTTCCAGCCCTAAATCTATAAAACATAATTCCTTACATTAAGCATTTTGATGACTGAGTGCGATAAATAAAAGTGAGGACTTTTCAGCATGGCTCAGGGCCTCTAATTGACAGCTAGGCCTAAGTTTTGAGTTACTAGAAATCACCTGACTTGTAGGAATCTGAAACTTAGGGCAGCCTGAAACCTCCCCTCCCCAAACTGCCACTTCAGTGTAAGCCTCGCCAAATAAGGATAAAGATGTTTTTATGGGTTTGCATTGGCTGAATTAGCGCTTCCTTGTTCTTTGTACCTGGGGTAGATTCCAGCATTTAGATTGTGGCCCTGAACTCCACCAATGCAAGCAAAGGTCAGTGGTGGGTGGGGGTTGTTTGCGCTAGGGTATATAACTGAGCTCTACTTTTTGGGCACTGCCTCTCTCTACCGACAGTAGGTTGGCAGGAGACACCCTTTCTCTTGAGATTGTAAATAAAACTCCTTTTTGCTTCTACCTTGGGAAGTCTCTGATTGTTATTGAAATAAATAAAAGTTGGGCAATTTTGACCCACACATAACCATTATGCTTCTTTATGATTCATTCTATATTAGCATTAATTTCGAACATAACTTTCAGTCATAGCTTAAGTTTCAAAGAGTTTGTGCATACTTTATATGAAATAGAAGTAACTTAGGTGACTTGATGAATTTTTTCTTTTTAATAATAAGCTTTCCCCAAGAGAGGTAGCCTTTATCTGAAAAAAGTATAAATTGCCCATTTGAAAAAAAAATTTAAACCATTTTGCTGATATCTTTGATCCATCTCTTAAAATAAATCATCTCTTATAACAAAGAATTATTTTCAAAATATTTTAAAATCTTAAGACAAATTTTAAGCTATTCAACTCTCTTATTCCAGCTGAAAATACATGCCCATTGTCAAACTGGTAATGGTATTTTTTTTACTCCTGCCCTGCTCAAAATTTCCATTAAAGGGAAATTTTACTACATCAAGGTCTTTGTTCAAGGTGAAATAGCACAAGCCAGTTATCTTCATTTCAGTACAATAGCACTGACAGTTTCTGGAGTTTAGACAGATAGTTCCCAAGAACTGGGGGGTAGAGGGAAAGAAGTGTCATTTCTTTACAATAAAAGGCCAACACATGTACCATCTACAAGAAAGTTTTTCTGATCCCCAATATTTAGCAGTGATTATTCTCAAATAAGAACACAAAGTATTTTCTTTGTACCACTCTTATATACTTATTATAGTTTATATCATAATCATTTGAGCATATGCCTTAGCTACCAATTAGATCAAGATCTAGACAGCAGAGATATCTTATTATCTTTGCATCTTCCTCACAGTTAGAAACATGAAATACATAACAATGCCTGTCGATTTAAATGTTGATGGGAGAAGCAACGGTACTAAGGATCTTTTCAAATGAAAGCAACATCAATTATATGTAGTATGAGAAGAAGGCATAAGAAAGAGAAAGCAGATTCAAAGTAAAATGACAAAGATAATGGTACTATAAATGATTCAACCAAAATCTATTATTCAAAAGCATTTACGAAGAGCTTTTCTATATCACGTAACATGCAATAATAGTAACAGTGGACATGTAGGGTAGGCATTCAAGGTGTTCAAGAGATGAGCCCCAAATAGAAAAATATTTTAGTTTTGTAGGTTTTAGCTTTCCTCAAGATTGGCTTGTCCAATGAATTTCTACTATTCCTTGTAGCATTCATTTTTATAAGCTCCTTTAGGTCCATCCCCTTAAACTTTAAGTTTTCTTTTCCTTTTCTTTTTCCGTCCAAAAATAGCAATCCATCTTAAGTCAAATTGTGAGCTCCTTGAGGACAAGAGCTATTTTTTGCCTCTCTTTTTATTCCTAGAGCTTAGCAAGCACAGTGCCTGACAAAGTGCGCACTTAATCAAAGTTTGTTTGACTTGTTAACTTAAAAGGACATAACCAGAAATACCAACGTCTCATTTACTTATTTACTAGAAAAAGAGGATTTTTGGTTTTTTCATGACTATATAAGCCCTTTTATTTCTTCTGGTACTGTTCTCCACAAGCCAATGTTAGTTATTTTCAATATGATCAGCAAATATAAAGTGGATAAAGTCTTGACAAAAGTATCCATTGCACTGAATTACTCATAATAGCAAATTTCATTGTTAGCTAAATCAGTATCATTACCATGGGCTAAGAAATGTTCTGCTTGTTCAATAATATTTATGAAATTTGACCTAAATTGTGAATCATTATCATTAATCAAACTCTGCATGCATAACATATTACAATAAATGCCATGGAGCAAGGATACAAAAATAACTAGATTGTTAGTCATTGCTCTATTACTTGAAAATATCTCTGAATTTCAGTTCACAACACACTCCAACCAATAGATTTCATAGCATAAGCAAATCTACACATGGCCAGAAGGAGTGTAATAAGCAGATGATTTATATAGGTAATAAAATTCTTGCCATCAGAAACACAAGTTCTAAGAATGAATCACGGATAGGGAAAACAGCAGGCTTTTCTGAATATTGGTGAAAATGTAAACTAATATCACTCCCTTCTCTTCCCTCCCCTCCCCACCCCCACCCCACATACATATATGCTACCCTTTGTTATTTTAAATTGCTGTTTTGATCAGGAAAACAATGGTGATAAAATGCTCTGTTATTGTAGTTGCAAGAATTGGATTTCTGGACCAACTCTCCCCGCCCTTTTTGACTTGTCACCTTGAGAGAGGCACTTAACCACTCCCAGCCTCAAATTCACAATCTGCAAAGTGGAGATAATAACACTTGTGCAACTTAACTTCCAGAGGCTGCTGAGGGGGGAAAAATGAGACAACCTATATAACATTACAAGCAAAAAACCCTATATATTGTGGCAATTATTATTTTCATCAGTTATAGTTTTGTATTTAGAAAAATAAACTGTGAGATTCAGAAGAGAGCAAATGCAAAGAGAACAATCTGAAGTTTAGAAGACATTTGGGGGTTTTCTGAGGGGGAGGGGTAGCAATCTTAGAAATAAGTGCCAAACTAATTTGTTCAGTGTTGGTATAAGTTATACTTTTCACATTTATGTCAACAATATACCAGCTGAAAGTTTTTATTACTTTATTTACAGGAGCTTTTTTTACAGTCATATGGGGCTATAAATACAAAGATAAAGATTTATACAAATTTTCAAGGAAGTCACCAGTCAATTATCAGTGAATTTCATGCTAAACAATAAATCTTGACAATAAATCATGATACTCGTGTAAAAATTTGATTTATTTGCACACATTTTGGCAATGGGAATTCCTTGTTCTCCTCACTCTATCGCTCACACTCTCCAAAAGTGATAGGCCAATACAATTAATTGTTTCTTTTACAAAGTATTTGTGCAAGTGGCGCTAATCACACAGACAATTTATAAAGGAAACTGGATGTTGTGGGTACTTGAACCTGAACAGAGCTGCATATTGGACCAGTCCCCAAAGCAAGGTTTTGATGAATAACTTAAAATTTGAAAGAAAGTAAAAAATCATAAGGCAGAATTATGAAACTGAAGTATTTGTGCATTTCTCCTTAATTTGTATTCTGGCCAAGGCAGACTCAGAAAACAATGTCCTTTTGTTTATAGCTCTGAAAGGTCACAAGAACAACAAAGGGAGACACAAATATAAATGAATGTGTCTTTCTATAAAACTTTCCCCATCTTATTTCAAGTTCATTTAGCAGGTTAGCTGTTTCTAAAATGTCACTGCTAGTCACCAACACAAGTTTAACTCTTTACGAATGACCACACTCTTTTTCAATCAATTTTTTTCCAATGAAATGTTCCAGCAGAATTCAGTGTACAACTGCCATCTCACTGCTTCTTACTCACCCTTTTTTTCATACCAAACTTGTAATTTCATCAGTGAAGGGAGCTCCTGAAAAGGAGCTAACCCTTTATCAAGATAGATTAGAAGTTTGGGACAGTTAAGCCGGTATATGTCAGAGGTAGGATTAAAGAATATAAAGTGAGCACTCCAGGATCTCCAAAAGCAAGGCTTTCAAGGATTCTCCTTATTTTTGTCACATTATCTTGCACTACAACCCTTTCATAGACCCGGAAAAGTCCCTAACAAACCATACTTCTCTCCTTCCTACATTTTTCTATCTTTCTGCTTTATTTAATCATTCCTTACTCCTAACAAATGCTTTTCCCTCTACTTCTCCAGTGAATGAAATCCTAGCTAACCTTCAAGGAGTAGATCAAGGAGTAGCTTTCTCTGATTTTCTGATCCCCTAGTCAAAATGATCTCTGATCTCTCACTTTCTTTCCTCTATGTTATCATAGCACTACCTATCGGGTATTCATCTATTCTACTTTGTTCTGTAGTTATTTCTGTCAAACATAAGGACTCAGAAAGCAGGAACTCTCTTATTCAATACTTTTATCTAGTAAAGTATAGATTATGAGCAGATAAGTACATAAAGGTAAGGAACAAGAGAATGAATTTACTTTTTTACTATATTTTATGCTGAAAGACATGAAACATTAAAGTTTATTCAAGATAGAAAAGGGAGGTGAACCAAGGTATGTTGGAAATTACTTCTACTGAAGGCCATATCTCATTAGTTTCCAGAGCTGACACGTTGCAAAATACTAATGACGTGTTAACTTTTACTTTAAAGCCTATAGTATAAATTTGGGCCTTCCAGTTTAGGGTTAATATTATCCTTTTGGTGAGCACCCACATGTTAATGACAAACAATGAGCACTTGTATTTTCTTATAAGCTGAAGGTAAATTATAGGAATGAACAAAGGCTTTATTATCTCAATTTTGCTGCACACCTATTACAAACCGCTTTTATTTTAGTCTAATTCCCAGGCCTTGAGGGAGAAAAGAGAATAGGTTCATGATCACACACCAAAAGGACTATTTTGTCAAACATGACATCTTCTGGCTAAAAACAGAAGTCAGGAATGAGAACTGGGTATGGTGGAGGAACTTGATAGGTAACCCAGAGTTTGAGAAAGATTAGAAGAAAGAATTTCCCACATAGCAAATGAAACCTATCAGTGCAAGCTATAACTAGCACACCCGATCCTTCACCTAGGCAGTTGCCTATAGCTGGTGTGATCTCACTAAACAGCAAACATTCTTCTATCACCATCACCAGCAGACAACCACTGCACAAAATCTCAACTGTTAAATGAATTTTATCAGCATAGCTTCATTTTAACAATAAAGCTTTGTAAGATGTTCAAATAATTAAGTCGTAATAGTTATTTGTACCTTAGTTTACCATATCCTTTCAGAAGAGACTAGCAAGTTAACACCACAGAAATGAAAAGTTACAGAGAGAAGATGCTGAGAACACCAAAGATAAATTTCACCTGTTTTGTAGGGAACAATAGGATTTCTCTTACTTGTTGGAATCTTATACGAGCCAATTGAGATTACACATACAAGAATGAATTTTCTCTTCAAAAGCATTGGAAACATTATAGATGACCAACAATAAACTACTTGCCAACTATTACTGTTGTTCAGTCATTTAATTAAGTCTGATTCTTTGTGAACCCATGGACCACAGCATAATAAAGCTGTCCATGGGGTTTCCTTGGCAAAGAAACTGGGGTAGTTTGCCATTTCCTCTTCCAGTGGCAGAGGTTAACTTGCTTATGGTCATACAGTTAGTAAGTGTCCAAGGCTCACTTGAGCTCAGGTCTTCATGACTCCAAGCCCAGTACATTATCTAATCAATCACTTAGCTGCCTCCTAAGGTATTATTACATTTTGATACAAAGGTATGTTATTTTTAATATTTTATTTTTACTCTTTTAAAATTTTTTTTATTTTTAATTAAAGGAATACAACAAGTACTTCCATAACATAGTACAAAAAAAGATGATTGTACATGAAACCACAAATCTAGTATGCACAACTTGCTATTCCTTTCAAATATGCAACAAAATTATCACGTACATTTTTTCTTTTTCTCTTCTCTCCCCACTTCCCATCCCAAAGACGGTTATCATTAGACACAAAGATATATAGGTATATACATGTAAAATTATTCTATACATACTTCTACTTATCAGTTCTTTCTCTGTATGCAGAAAGCATCTTTATGTGTCCTTTACAATTAATTTGTATATTCATAATACACAAAATAACTTACTTGTGCAAAATTGTTCTTAAAACAATATTACTGTCACTATATACAATGTTCTCTTATTATGTCCAAGGGGTATAGTTATGTTTCGTGATTAAATTAGAGTAAACTTAAAAGGTATTACATTCTTCTTCTCTTACATTCAAAGAAATCACATTTTCCCAGCAGAAAGTAAGTAGAGAAACAGAATGAAGAACTATCTATTGGCCCCTACTATAAGCATATGTAAGATCATTACAGGTGAATTTCAGGGACTCTTTATGTTGTAAAAACGCAATTGTACAAAATTATTTTTATTAAAGGAAAGCAGTAATAGGAAAGTATATCTAGATGTGAAATTCTTACTTCCTAAACACCTAAGATATTTCAATTTATGCTACAATTTAAAAACATTTCTTCTTGCAAAGTGGATAAACATAAATAAAACCCTTATTTTTCTGAATTTTTTAAATTGAAGAATCTAAACATGTAATATATCAAGTCTGGCTTATGAATGACATTGTAGAATCACCTATCAATTGGGACATATATTTTCTGAAATGAAGGACTCTTGAAGTAATATATTATTCACTTCCCCTTCATTCCGCATAGAGTTCCCTGCATTATTGGAAAATAACAGAGCATTCCAAAATCTATGTACTGTCTCAATTCCCTAAAGACATTAATGAAAGACTGAAGAAAGTTAAGACAAGAATTTTTTCCCCAATATGATAGAACTGTAGAAAAGTTATAGTCCTGGGAGAATTTGTATTGGCTTCAGGCATTTCTAATTTAGAAGGGTCAGAAGATAGCATAATTCAAAACAGACTATGTTTTAAGTCAACAACTGTTTTCCAACAATATTGTCTTTGAACTAATACATTTATCTCCCACCAGTCTGTTCATCCACAGGGAGTGAAAGACAGTATCAGAGGCAACATAGGGTGTTCATTTAATTGACAACCAGTTAAGAGTCTTTTGTAAGAATAATGTCCTCAAAGGAAAAAAAAAAAACAGAAACAAATGCTTCAAATAATTGAGTTTTATGAAATATTTTGTAAAGATGAATTTTATTGCACATAAGTGTATTCTTCTCTAACATTTTTTATATTGTAAAGATATAACCTATGTTAGTAGGTCAAAAATAATGACAGGGGATAGACTTCAAATTTCATGCAATACCCCCCCCCCCCGGATGCTGGCAGAAATACAAGAAAACACCTCAAGGCTGCTGCTCTTGGGCATAGAAGAATATACAGTTGGAGAGGTGAAATTGTAAATATATAAAAGAAATGATCGCTTTTATAAAGTACAAGTACAAATTAATATCCACCTCTTCCACTTTCTCCTGATTGATGCTGGAGTTAAGCACCAACATTGTTTTAGGTCCTCTGATTTCCTCCTACAACAACTGCATTTCTTGGGATCAATTCATTATCATAAATTCTACTATCTCTACTCTAAGGTTGACTCTCAAATTTGTTTCTTCATATTTTACTCTTACCAGTCATATCTCTAACAGGCCATGTTATTGACATCCTGATGACACCTAATGGTAACACTTCAAAAAGAGCTTTACCAGTCATTTCATCTCCCTCAGGTCACCTTTCACTTCTAACAGTATTACCAATCTTCATAATCGAAGCCAAAAATGTAATAATTACCTTCAACTCTCCTTTGTCTCTCTTATTCATTCACAAGCCAAATCAATTGTTCATAAAATCATGCTGACTCTTCTTAACTATTATTTCCAAAATCTATCAAATGACTGAGGTATGTTAGGTTACCTAAGGAATCTTTCCACTCTCAGTCCTATGGCACTCCTTTAAATACTCAATTCACACCTAATTTATACCAAGAATATTTGCTCATCTTCCTACCTAGTCTCTCCCTGTTCCCATCCATCTTGCACATATCTGAAGGATAATTTCTTCTTCAAAAATCTATTAGAGCCTCATATTCTTCATAATAAATTTAAAATCCTCAGTCTAGTCTTCTTCCTTCACCAACTATCACATCTCTCCCTCTCCAATTCATCTTCAAAATTGTGTCTACATGTTGCATTATTGCAGTCCTGTTTCTTTGTCTTCTACATAGACTTAGAAAATTACCATTTTGTTGCCTTTGCATAATATAGTGGAAAGAATACTGGATTAGGAGTCAGAAGACATGAATTCTAAATAAAGCTGTCAATAATTACCTATGTAAACATGATTAAATCCTTTAGCCACTTGCACTAAATCATCATCATCGACATTCATATAACAAAGTCCAAACAGAAAAGTTGACCCCAAAAAGCCATCTATATTAGCTGTTACAACCAACAGACAAGCCTATATGTTCCACTGATATCCAAGTCATGTCAGAAGTACAAGAAGGCCTCTTTTATATTGGATGGTATGGTGCCTCTATGGGAGATTTGGAGAAGGGCATAGATGAAAGTCCAACAGAATGAGAATTCATGGATGAGACGCAATCTGCCCTTAGAAAGAACACTACCACGTTAATGATGATGTATCTTGCATTCATCAGTGAATTCATGCATTTTCCAGGTGAAACACTATATAATGCAAACACAAATTCCACAGAACCAAGATGGTGGGTGACCCAAAGAATGATATAGAAGCACATCAGGTACAAGGTAAAATATGGACTTTCAATAAAATAGAGGACTTTCAAGCTTTCTCAGTGAAAAGACCAGAGCTGAATAGAAAATTTGATTTTCAAACACAAGAATCAAGAGAAGCATGAAAAGGTAAACAACAAAGAGAAATCATAAGGGCCTTACTAAAGTTGAACTGTTTTGTTTACATTCCTACATGGAAAGATGATGTGTATGATTCATAAGACCTCAGTATCAGAGTATAAAGGAATATGCATATATGTGTGTGTGTATGTGTGTACATATATACATATGTATGTATGTATGTATATATGTAGGTATGTATATATGTATATTATATATATATACACACACACACACAGAGACAGAGACAGAGGGCACAGGGTGAGTTGAATATGAAGGGATGATACCTAACAATATAAAATCAAATTAAGGGATAAGAGAGGAATATATGGAGAGGGAGAAAGGGCGAAATAGAATGGGATAAATTATCTTGCATAAAAGTGGCAAGAAAAAACGGTTCTGTAGGAAGGGAAGAGGGGGCAGGTGAGGAGGAAGAACAAAAACAGATGTTCAAAAACAAACAAAATAAGTTTTTGCATACAACTAGGAAATAAGATACACAGGCAATGGGGAGTAGAAATTTATCTTGCCCTACAAGAGAAGAAGGGAAAGGGGGATGGGAGGAGAGTGGAGTGAGAGAAGGGAGGGCTGACTGGGGAACAGGGCAACCAGAATATACGCCATCTTGGAGTGGAGGGGAGGGTAGAAATGGGGAGAAAATTCATAAATCTATCTATTTGGCATCTTGTGAAAATCAGTGCTAAAAACTAAATATATTAAATAAATTAAATTTAAAATATATATATATATAAAAAAAGAAGTACATCGAAGACTTTAAATAGGCTATAGTTCAGTACTAATGATAATGTGCTTAAAGATATTATGACATACTTCTCAACCAACAAACACCAAAGACAACAGAGAAGGTTAGTGGGAAAAGTCGCATGGAAAGAGTGAAAGGAGTTCAGGGTTCGGCCACCACCCCAGGGATAGCAGAGATGGTGCAGCTCTGAGGACAGAACTACAGCTGCAGTTGCTTCTGGCCCCAGGCCCATCTGGTGGGAGGAATTAAGTGGCAAATCAGAGCAGGATTGTAGAGCCTGCTTAAGATCTGAGTCGCAGTGTGGGTTGGTGGTTCTTGGGGGAGGAGGAGCACGGGGGTGGCAGAGCTTGCCATGTAGAAATAGCTCTGAAAACAACAGCGCAGCCCCACAAGCTTGGGACAAGGTACTCTCTACAAGCAGTCATACCCCAATGAAAAACTCAGGGGTCAAGTAAATTGGCTGGGAACATGGCCAGGCAGCAAAAACAGATGCAAAGTCAGACTCAGACTTTGGAATCTTTCTTTGGTGACAAAGAAGACCAAAACATACAGCCAGAAGAAGTCAACAAAGTCAAAGAGCCTACATCAAAAGCCTCCAAGAAAAACATGAATTGGTCTCAGGCCATGGAAGAGCTCATAAGGGATTTTAGAAAAGCAAGTTAGAGAAGTAGAGGAAAAATTAGGAAGAGAAATGAGAGTGGTGCAAGAAAACCATGAAAAACAAGTCAATAACTTGCTAGAGGAGACCCCAAAAAATGCTGAAGAAAATAACACCTTAAAAAAATAGACTAACTCAAATGGCAAAAGAACTCCAAAAAGCCAGTGAGGAGAAGAATGCCTTGAAAGGAGAATATACTGCAAGCAGCCAGAAAAAAATAATTTGAGTATTGTGGAAACACAATCAGGATAACACAAGATCTAGCAGCTTCTACATTAAGGGATCAAAGTGCATGGAATATGATATTCCGGAGGTCAAGGGAGCTAGGATTAAAACCAAGAATCACCTACCCAGAAAAACTGAGTATCACGCTCCAAGGCAAAATATAGACTTTCAATACAATAGAGGACTTTCAAGCTTTCTCAGTGAAAAGACCAGAGCTGAATAGAAAATTTGACTTTCAAACACAAGAATCAACAGAACCATGAAAAGGTAATCAAGAAAGAGAAATCATAAGAGACTTACTAAAGTTGAACTGTTTTATTTACATTCCTACATGGAAAGATGATGTGTACAATTCATGAGACCTCAGTATTAAGGTAGCTGAAAAGAATATACGTGTGTGTGTGTGTGTGTGTGTGTGTGTGTGTGTGTGTGTGTATAGACAGAGGGCACAGGATGAGTGGAATATGAAGGGATGATATCTAAAAAAAATCAAATTAAGGGATGAGAGAGGAATATTTTGAGAGAGGGAAAAAGGAAGAGATAGAATGGGGTAAATTATCTCACATAAAAGTGGCA
>JAQQSZ010001797.1:0-14959 GCA_028646595.1 Phalanger gymnotis | reverse complement strand
TATCGAAGGCCAAATGCTTGAAGAAGATGGCTATAAAAACAAAACACAGAGAAAAGTTAAGTATGAAAAAGCTAAAACCCACCATAAAGAGTACAAACAGATGTATGGAAGTGAAATCTAGCTGGCTAGAATGGCACACAAAGCTGTCAACTACTATGTATCTGCTGAAAAGTTAACTTTTGTGATCAGAATCAGAGGTATCAATGGTGTTAGCCAAAAGGTCTGTAAAGTATTGCAGCTTCTTTGTCTTCACCAAATCTTCAACGGCACCTTTGTTAAGCTTAACAAGGCTATGATTAACATGCTGAGGATTGTGGAACCATACATTGCATGGGGTTACCCAAACCTGAAGTTTGTGAATGACTTGATTTACAAATGTGGTTATGGCAAGATCAAGAAACAGAATTGCTGTGATGGATAATGCTCTTATTGCAAAATCTCTTGGTAAATATGGAATTATCTGCATGGAGGACTCAATCCATGAGATCTACACTGTTGGCAAGCACTTCAAAGCTGCTGACAACTTCCTGTGGGCCTTCAAATTATCTTCTCCATGAGGTGGAAGGAAGAAAAAGACTATACATTTTGTGGAAGTTGGAGATGCTGGTAACAGGGAAGACTAGATCAACAGGCTTATAAGAAGAATGAACTAAAGGTCTCTACCATGATTATTTTTCTAATGGTTTGTTTATAAAAATGCCTGTGATAAAGTCGATATTTGCTTTATTGGACACATTTCTGATTAATTGGGTTATGTCCTTGGCCTTATCCTTAAAGCTGAATGAAGTTCAGGACTAGAGACTTAGAGAGATAAATCCTGGAGAGTAGAGGGAGTAGGGGTATATTTGGTGGCAAATGGATCTAAACGCTTGTAACAGCAAGCACCCTTACACATCCAGGATGGCCTGCCAGCATAGGTTCTTTGATCTTCTATTAAAGGAAAGACAACTTTTTAAAGGAGTCAATAATCTTACTTTTATTACATTACATTCAGGGGAAAGGTCATGTGTAGAAAATGTGTGTAGAAATGTGTAGAATGTGTAGAAAATACAAGCAGAGAAATTAGCACAAAGATCAACAGACAGGGCTCCAACAGTTTGAGCCAAGTAATACAACCATCTACATATACCACTGGATGGGGAGCACAGATACATCTGAGTAGTGGAGGGGGGGGGGGAAGTGAGAGCTCTAAACAAAGGGATACTCAGAGTCCCATACAGGGAATCAAAAGGTCCTTCTCATAAGCCAACCCCCAAAGCAAAATCTCACCTCAGAGTATATATACACTTTTGGCTAACAGGTTCAGAGCCAGAAGTCATTACAACCCTTGTGACTCAGTGCCTAATTAGCTTGGTACCAAAAGGTGTGAAAGCCTTCCCACAAGCAAGCCTCCCCCTAAGTAAGCTTCCCCTTTAAGCAAGTTCCTCCTTAGGCAAGTTCCTCCCCACTGGGCTCTATGTGACCCATGATGTATCACAGCTATAAGCTGGAGTTCAAAGCAGCAACACATCTATGATTGAACGCATGTGGTCATATAGGCCGATTAATGAATGGGGGAGATCTTCCCATTCCATTAACATTACAGCCATTAAGACTATCCGATCAGCATGTTGATTCCAGACATTACTTGAGCACTCTACTTTACAAAATAACATGTGTTTATTGAGAAGTACTTGCTGTAACTCTACCTGAAGTATGTGTAGCTGTTATTGGAGGAAACATAACTTTTATTTGTGGGGAATGTTTTGACAATGTCTTTGTTGACACAAATACCCTCCTTATTTAGAAAGTTCGATTAAAGTGACCTTTTAGATGTAAAAAATAGAATCACAACTTATAAATTATCAATATAAGGTATAAAGAAATGTACCCACTAAAATTCCTTAGTATTGTAAATGAAAAGTTATAGGTGCCTTTTCAGAAATCTATATGGTTCATGTTACTATGAAACTTTTCTTAGTGAGGGCGAAGGGTGAGGGTTTTTGATTAAAGAACAGAGTGAATGTATTATTGAAGTCAGTAACTCTCTAAGTCTAAGCAATAACAGTTATCAGTCATACTTTGATAAATTTGGGCCCATCCTTAATTTGTGCCTTCTATCGCTGAAGAACAGCACAAGGACTTATTACTACCTCTATTTTGGGGGTGGACTATTTTTTGAGCTGGAATCAATCAACCAAACAACAATTAAGCTTCTACTATGTCCTAGGCTCTGCTTTGGGTGCTGGCCAACTCAAATATAAAGAATGAAGCACTCTCTATTCTCAATGAGATTAGATTCTAAAGGAGTGGAATGGAAGAACATATGTAAGTAGATAGACAATAAAAATAAGCAGAATCAGTACAAATAAGTGGAAAGAAATTAAATACAAGATAGTTTGAAAGTGAAGGAAATGGAAGTTCGCAGATTGGGAAAGGCATAATGTAGAAGGTGTTCTTTTTGGTGAGTCCTAAAGGAAATGAGATTCTGTGAGGTAGTGATGAGGAGGGAAAAATTCCAGGCATGGAGGACAACAAGCATAAAGGTATAGAGATAAGAAATGACATGCTAAGTGTGATGTACAGAGAAAAAGCTAGTTTTATGTGGAGCCCATAACACTCCAGCCTGCAGTCTGATCTAGATTAAATGCAATTGGGAAATATTTAATGAAATAAATAAAAAATATAATAAAATATAGATAATATGTATTTTAAAAAATAAGTAAAGATTGGCCCACAGGTATCATTATGTATGCTTTGGTGGCCCCTTTTTCTATTTGTTTCACACCACTAATCTGGATCATTGAATTAAGACAGGGTGATAATGTATGAAACTTGAAACACTGGTTGGAATAGATTGTAAAGAGCTTTAAAAGCTAAATAGAACAGATTACACTTTATTCTAAAGACATTCGGAAGACAATGACACTTATTATGCACCTGAGTACTTGGTGGGGCAAACCTAGACTTTCTCTGTTATTACTTAATGCCTCAAGTATTTCTGTATCGGTAATAAACCTGCAAAATAAGGGAATTCTTAAAGACCATTTTCCTGAAGTGGGAGGTGATATTGAGAAACAACTAAAGAAAGAGCTGAATTTACTAGTTATTCCAGAAAAGATGGGGCATATTTATTTGTCTCAAAATATATTCGTTAATCTTATCAAGAAATAGGAACTTGGTCATAAGTCCATCAGAGAGGGCAGGCTTTGAGTATGAAAAAAAATTCAGCTGGATGGGAAGAATCTTTGGAAATAAAGAAAGGAATGTCTTTCTTATTAAGTGAGATCAGGTATGGGGGAAATACAAAGTGATCTGCAATCACTTTAAGGTGCCCAGTTATTGGGAGTGGGGAATCTGAGGCCCCAAGGCCACATGTGGCTCTGTAGGTCCTCAAGTATGGCCCTTTGACTGAATTCAAACTTCACAGAACAAATCCCTTCAATAAAAGGATGTGTTCTGTAAAACTTAGACTTGGTCAGAAGGCTGCACCCAAGGACCTAGAAGGCTGCATGTAGTCTTGAGGTACAGGTTCCCCACTCTTTTAGATAATCACATTTATGAGAAAGTGAAGAGAAATATGTTCATAGCTTATTGGCTTACAATCACTACATTTTGTTTCCTTTGCATTAGGGAATATATGTAGTGTTAAAGTATATCTGAATTTAATTGGTACAACTTTAGCAAATGCCCTATTTAAAAGTCAAAGTATCCCCTTAAAACACATGCTTAACTGTAAATGATAATTATTATCTCAATATAGTAAAAATATGTATACTATTGTAGTTACCACATTATGCCGCAAAGCTATGATCTCTATAAGAAGACATTATACTTTCTCCCTTTCTCATCTTTGAATTGACGAGGCAGAGTGAAGGGAGTGAATTTAAGTGAGCAAATGAGAGAAAGAAGGTGACATACTGATCTCCTATCTAGGAAAAGAAAAAAAAAAGCAGTGGTAATTTTGTAGTAAGAAGAAGGTAAATAAATTATTCATGGGCTTGTTTAGCAAGTGTCTATCATAATGCCTGCCATGCAGTAGGTGCATAATAAATGTTTATTGATTAAAATCATTAACCCCACCACCCCTGAGATTTTTAGATACCCATTACCACTTACCAAGGCAAGGATGAACAAACTAAAAAGTGGTGGGAAACAGAATTGACCAGTGGCATCAATAGTTACAATATTTTTTAGGACTACAATATTTATTCATTTATCCTATTGGACAGTTCTGATCAATGCACATGCTTTCTTTTCATGTATTCACATGTAATGCTATTGTTATTATATTCTAGCTCTAACCAAGGACATTACAAAGCATCAATATGGAATAATTTTTATTCTTCTTGATATTGCTTCAAGGGCTTCAATGGAGGGAAACCAAACAGCTTCTCTGACCTTAGCATTATAGGCTGACCGATTCCTGTTTCATGGGGTAAACATCCTTAGGTTGACAAACTTACATGAATAGATTAGTTAGTGCTATTATGTCAAAATGCCTGAGTGATGATATTCATTTTTCAAATACAAATTGAGCTATTTCTATTGTCCTAACCTCATTTAAATATACATTTTTTTCATTATCTGTGATTTCCTTCATGCAAAATTTTACTTATTTTTTATTGTTACCTAGAGAAAACCCTTTGATCTTGAAGGCTCTCTCAAGGACATTTGAGTTCTGTGAAGTTCTATCATTTTAGAAAGATCTGAGTAGGTTTCAGATAAAAGACTACACCTATTTTCCAAGGCTGGCCTATTAGTGTTAAAATTCTTAGGTCCCATGAACCCATGAGAAAAAAAAAAAAAAGAAAAATGCAAAGTTACCTTCAGTCCTACACAGTCATTTTTTTTCAATTCTTCAGGGAGAATGTTGGAGTGGTGGAAAAAAGGGAAGAGGTTCATAAGAATCACAGTTCTTAGTTTAGAATCATCTTGGCTATTGTCACATTGAACATATTAAATTTTTGTCCAATGATCACACTGCTGAAATAGCTGAATTATGTTAGTCTTGACAATCTTGCTACAAATAAGTGCAGATAATGAAGGGAAATTGCAGCTAAATGAAAAGATGTCTTCTAGGTTCTCCTTGAGAAGATCAGTAAGAAACATTGTTACAAAGGGCATTCGATCATCTCTTGATGTAGTTCCAATGATAAATGCTTTCAAAAAGTCCATCATTCAAATAATTCAACTTTTTATGTCAACAGTTTTGCATTGTATGAAGAGGTAACTAACTTCTATAAAAAAAACTCAGTAAAACCTTGCTTTGACACTCAGTGACCACACTGTTAAGATAGACATCAATAAGACGGTAAATAAGATATTGGAAAATATGGCTGAGTAGTTAGCAGGGTAAGGAATAAGAAAGGTTAAGGCTTTTAGACTACACAGAATCTCATATGAATCAATCTCATTATGAAAACTTTCTTCAAGAAAATAATTGAGAGACATTGAAAATAATAAGTACTAAATGTAATTTTACAAGATTATATTGATTTAATATTTAATATTACTATTTTATCAATTATATATAAATATTATGTTAAATATATTTTTTTAAGGTGTACACATATGAATACATATTATGTGTGTATGCATGTTTGTGTATCTATGCGCATATGCACATATATTTATAAACATAAAAAATTAAAAATGTTTTTATTTAATGACCCTCTGATTGTTAATATTATATAAGACATAAAACAGGGAAGTGTATGTTTACCAAATGTATTCACCCATGAAATGGAGAAGATCTGGTACAGAGACCAAGTCAAAAATTTATTCCCTATATTGGATGTTGTGAATTCCTCGGCATGTTTCTGTTTGTGGGAGAAATGGAGATGCTATTTTGATTGACTTGAGACATTTTAGAGGTTCTTTAAAGGCAATACATAATCACTGTTCACATGATTCACACAAAAGAATCTGTTCACATGGGAAAAATATACGTTGTTTAGATGATTGTGTACAAGTTCACAGGCAATCTGTAGAGCATATATATACAAATGTATGCACACACATATATACATGCACAGGCATACATGTATGTATATCCATATAGATAACATATAGGAAAACATTAATACACACATATATGCATATTTATATACATATATATGTATAATATATATATATCCTAGTGTACATAGATGTAGATAAATAGCCTTTATGATTTCATTGATACAGGGAATTAACCTTGAGTAAATGCCTTTCACTTTTACAGATTAGCAACTGACTTATGGCTTTTATTTTTAGAGAAATTCTTGGGATATGAGAAGTTAAGTGCCTTGCTCTGGGTCAAATAATCAGTATATCTTAGAGATAGGACTTGAATCTAAGCTTTCTTCACTCTAATGTCACTCTCTATTTGCTATATCATTCTGCTTCTCAGTCTATCTATGTGTCTTTGTATGTATGTGCTATGTACAAATGGACATGCAAGTGTATGTACACACAAATATATGCATGCATTCATGTATGTACATGGGTCTCAACAATGTATATCAATAAAGCCAAACTGAATAAGTGAAGAAGATAAGGCAGATTGTCTTTCCAAAATTTTAAATCTTTTTCACTGAATCAACTTTTCTTTTTGAAACAAAGATTCATCTTCTTAACATATATATTCTTTTAGATATGTGGCTGAGAATCATGGAAAAAAAATCAAGGTTCACTGAAAAAATGCTGGACAGATGCATGGTGAGCTTAAGTAGGATTTAAAACCTTAGAGAGAAGTAGTAACGAAAAATGATGTGACATAAAATGATATCTAAAATTAATATATGACCATTAAGCACATATGAGCAAAAACCTTTAGATGCTCCATCAGTTGTTGTTGGTGCTTGAGTCATTTCAGTCATATCTAACTCTTCATGCCTCCATTTTTGAGTGGTTTGCCATTTCCTTCTCCAGCTCATTTTTCAGATGAGGAAACTGAGGCAAACAGGCTTAAGTGACTTGTTCAGGGTCAGACATCTAGTAAATGTCTGAGGTCAGATTTGAACTCAGGAAAATGAATCTTCCTGACTTCAGGCCCAGTACTCTTTCCACTGTGACACCTAGTTGCACTCCATTGGTATCAATATATTTTTAAGGGAATGTAAAAGAGGATTCCAGAACATTGAGTGGGACACCCCCCACCCCATCTTGGTCATGAATTGGAGACTCACGGGATGGACAAGTACAGATGAGTTATCTGCATCACCCGAGAGCACAGAGCCATTGAAGTATTAGAATGACTTTTTTGTTCTTGAAAATGAAACAAATGATAAAAGTTTTTCATAAACAACATAATGAAGATTAAAATTCACTTGGATGTCAAGACGTAAGAATGGGCTCATCATTCATAAAACCATGGTGACAACCTATTAAAACCATACCTGTAAACATTTAAATCAATTTATCTTCAAAGGGAGTATATTCCACAGCTACATGACTACAGAGTGAAGATATTGAATTAATTAGATGAATTTTAATGGATTGTTAGCAGGGATATTTATTTAATATGAAATCACAATTGATTAATGATATTCCAATAATGTCCCTCGAGTTCTGAGAGTCTTCTCTGGGGCAACTTATAGCTTGCAAACTCTAACACCTAGGGAATCTAAATTCCTTTTATCTCACCCTCAAAAAATTTGGAAATGAATAAGACCAAAGCTTAATCTTTCTACAGAATGGTGCCATACCCACAGGGAATTAATTGTCTGCCTCTCCTAAATGAAGCAAGCTATTTGAGAGTCCTGTTTACATGCTGTTTGTCTTTACCAAATGGATCAGATATTGATAGGAAACATTTTGCTTTATCTTTGGGACAGATACAAAGTCAATAGACTCAACTAATACATCCCACAGTCTAGATGATTTTCCAGTAAAATATCTGAGAGCAACTAGATGCTTAATGCAACTTTATTCTTAAAAATAAAAAAGCTATGTATATCTCTCAACATTTAGCCAGTGATCTATACACAGTAAGTGCTTAATTGATGCTTATTAATTGAACGAAGGAACATTTAGGATTAATGTGCAATTTAGCAAGTCAACAACCTCTTTAACACTAAATACAAAATCATTTTATAGGCAGAAAAGGCCTTGGCAACTAGGGAAATCAAGTCAAAAAAACTTTTTAGGAGTTAAAGCCTGCATTGTGCTTTGCAGGGGCTCCAAGATGCAAAGACGAGGAGAGAAAGCACATTTCAAGCATTCAGGGTAGGCTGTGTAAAGATATAGAGGTGCAAAATGAAATATTTTTGGAGAAGAGCAAATAGGACAGTTTGGCTATAATATATTGTTTATAAGGTCAAGCAACAAGTGCTTCTTCTAGAGCCAAATTGCGAAGGACTTCATATTCTACACAGAGGAACTGATGGCTTATTCTAGGGGGAATAGGGAGATTTTGAAGCCTTTTCAAAGATAGAGTGAGTGATTTGGTCAGAGCTGAGCTCCTGTCACTTTGGTAGCTGGACATATTAGATAGAGGGAAGACAGATGGATCAATTCAGAGGATACTGGAATAATCTAAGAGGGCAATGACTGTGAATGGAGAGGAGGAAAAGGATATAGGAGGCAAACATCTACAAGACTTTGCAATTCAGTGCATATATGGAATGAGGACTAGTGAAGAGTAGGATTCAGAACTTGAAAACTTGGGTGTTTGAAAAGAAGATATGTCCTCAACAGAAAGAGGGAAGTTAGAAAAAAGAATGAGTTTGGTGAGGAAGATGAGTTCTATTTTGGACATATTGAGTTTAAGTCCTATGGGACATCCAGGGAAAGGGAGAAAAGGAGAGAAGGAGGCAGAGGAGAGAGATAAAGACAGACAGAGACAGAGACAGAGAAACAGAGAGACACAGAGAGAGACAGAGAGATATTGAAATACAGTTTTACAAAGTTTAAGCTAGCATTGATTTGCAGGATTGGAAGAGTAAATTACTGGAGGTAGTCATCTAATAGAAGACTCTTGAAATAGATGAGATAAGAGTCAATAAGGCCCTGCACTAGGGTTGTGACAGTAGGAATGGGAATGATCTCTTTAGAAAGATTGGCAAAAAAGCAATTCAATTCAACATTAATTAAGCAAACATTATGTCTAAGGCACTATTTTTGGCTCACCCAGTGAAATTCTTAACCCAGGTTTTCCCATTGTTGCAACAATTCAGCTAGCAACTGCTATGGGAGTGAAAGACCAACACAAGCCCAACAACAAGAACGCAGCAAGCACATGTTCTTTTGATCTATTTTACTAAGGAAAGCAATGCTAAGGGGTTAATAATCTTATTTCAATCCAACATACAAATATCATTCACTTAATTCAGGGGAAAAAGCCAGCACCCTGAACTTCAGAGCAAATACAAACAAATTACAAACATACATTATAAACACACCAAGTACAATTCATAGTTACTAACATCTGAGTGAGCCAGGAGGCTCTTAGAGTGGCTGTCCAGAGTCCAGTGCCAGCACTCCTCCAGAGGAGTAAGAGCCTCAAGGGAGAATGCCAACCTCTGGGTTTATATATCTTGTTCAGGATCAAAGGTGAGTCACACATGAGACTCACCCACATGACCTAAAAGCATCACAAAAATGCGACTTAAACCCATGTGGTCTAAAAGCCTCTGATGTCACAAACATGTCACTCAAACCCATGTAAACTAAGCTTTCCCTTGAGGCAAGAAGGTCATCAAGGACTCCTAATTTAATCAAGGAAACAAAAGCCAAACTCTTCAAGGGCACTTGATTGAATAAGTGCTAAAAGCCCTTCATAATTACCAACATACCCATAAATTCACCAAAAAGGTACACACACTAGGCTGTAGGCCTTTTCATTTTTCTCATGATATTTTAACAGTAGTAATGGATAGATTTATGTAGGGAAATCCCTTAACTTCTCTAAGTTTCATTTTCCTCTTTTGCAAAATGGTGATAAAATTGTTTGTATGTCCTAATTTACAGAGATATTGAGAGAAAGGTACCATAAAATCAAATCTGTTATGATTAATTTGAATCATAAAGCATTTTTTTAAAGCACATGTTATGTTTCAGGTAAGGCAGCTAGCTGTCTCAGTGGGTAGCATTAGGCCTCGAGTCAGGAAGACCTTATTTCAAATCCAGCCTCAAACACTTAGTGGTTGTATGACCACATTTAACCGCCATTTGCCTTAATGCAGTGGAGAAGGAAATGACAAACCAGTCCAGTATCTTTGGATACTGGAAAACCTGATAGACAGTATAGTTCATGGGGTCACAAAGAGTCACACACTTCTGAATGACTGAACAACAACAACAGTGTTCCAGGAATTATATTAGGCCCTGAGGATAAAAAACTGTGTAAAACGGTCAGATTGTAGGAAGAATCTAGTCCCAGAGAAGGAATCACTCTTGGGAAAGAAGACAGGATTCCTCTTCCCCAATTTCTCCATGTGATCCGTAATACTTTGAAGAACTACTTGACTAATAGAAGATACAATCACCTCTGAGATTAAATATAAAATATTCTGTTTGTTGTTCAAAGACTTTAATAACCTTGCCCCCCTTCTACCTTTCTGGTATACTCCATATCATGTACTTATCACCTTGATATTCCTTGAACAAGACACTCCATCTTTTAGCTCTGGGAACTTTCCCTGGCTGTGCCAAATGCCTGGAATACTCTGCCTCTATATCTCTGCCTACTGGCTTCCCTTGCTTCCTTTAACTCTTAATCAAATGTCTATTTTCTACAGGAAGGCTTTCCCAGTTCTCTTAATTCTAGTGCCATCTATCTTTTAATCATTTGTCATTTATCTTACATTTAAAGTGGCAAATTACTCTGGTATCTTTGTCAAGAAAACCCCAAAATGGAGTTACAAAGTCAGAAATGACTGAACCACCACAACAACAGAATAATTTATATGTATTTGCCTATTGTCTCTTCCATTAGGTTGTGAGCTCTTTGAGGGCAGAAACTATCATTTGCCTTTTTTTTTGTATCTCCAGTGCTTAGCCCAGTGCCTAGAACATAATAGATGTTTAATAAATATTTATTGACTAACTGATTGAATACTGCATCTATCAGGAATCAGAGACACACACTTCAGACAGACAGGAATACAGTAAGGTAGGTTGTTGAGGGAGGGAGTAGCTTCTAGGAGCTGGTCCTCTGCCATTAAAGAAGAAAAATGGCTATGGACTCAAGAGAGGCTACAGAGAGAAATGTATGTGGATTTATAAGCCCTATGCTTTCTGTGTTGTGAATTGCTGTATCACATATGTTCCTTACCTATGTGCCTTAGCATCATTGTATATGGCTACTCTTCTCAAGGATGCTGTGTATATTTATGGGAGAGCACAAGTTAAGGCAAAAGTCAGAATGGATGCTAAGGAAGCATAAGGCATAGCTAGCACAAAGGCACATATGTGGTGTACTGTGTGTGAACAGCTGAAAGGCCAATTTGAGTGATCCATTTTGTGTATTAAGGTAAGTTTAGTATAATATTGGAATATTATTTTGTCTATGATTAAGGGAAAAAACCCTGGATCCAACCTATGAATGATTTTAATGATAAATTCAGAAATTTGCATTGGATTCAAGAAGTAATAGGAAAGCACCAAAGTTCGCAGAACATAGGAGTAACATATTCACAACTGTTCAAAGGAATTAACTTTAGCAGTTGTATCCAGAATACACTGATTGGGGAAGGTAATATTTAAAAGAAGCCAAGCAGTACACTATTGTACTGGTTCAAAAGAAGAGGTAATGAGGACTTGAATAAGAGTGGTAGCTCTGTGAGCAGAAAGTAGAGGATGGATTTTAGAGATGTCTTGGAGATAAAATTTATAAGATTTCACAACTGAATGGATAAAGGGAATCAAGGAGAGTGGAGAGGCATCATAATGTAGTACCAAAGTGTGTGGGGTGGACCTAGAATAAAGAAGACCTGGGTTCAAAGCTTTCCTCAGATACTTACTAGTTTTATAGTCCTGGTGGAGGTTGGACTCAGTGACCTTTAATGTCTCTTCTAGTTCTAAATATGTACCACCATGATCCTGTTAAAAGAGTCAGGGTTAGAAATAAGAATTTAAGAAGATAATAAATTCTGTTTTGCAAATGTGGAATTTTATATGTTCAGTGCCTGGATATGAGGGCTTGGCATCCAGGAGAGACTAAAAGTGGGAGGTGATGAAGTGACCAAGAGGGCATCAGAAAATATGAGAAGAAAACTCATATGCAGTGTACCTTTTGGCAAAAATTTTGATATAGATAATGATACAACAAAAGATATTAAGGAGTGACCAGAGAGGTAGAAAAAAAACCAAGTGGTGTCACGGGAGCCAATCTAGGAAAGTTTAACCAGGAAAAGATAGTGGATGAATGGTGCCTGATGTGGAAAAGGGAATAAAAATGCTGATCAAGAAAAGACATATATTTATAGATTAAGAGATAAAAGCTAAATTTGGAGGGATCAGATTCATAGCATCCAGCTGGAAGAGATTTCAGAGGATCTTGCTCTGTTATTTTTCTTCTACCTCTCTTCTTTGACTTTCAAAATCCTCCTTGAGCTCTTACAAGAAGGCTTTTTGGGCTTGAGACCAGTTCTTATTCCTGTTTGAGATTTCAGATGTAGGTATATTGATAATATTATCCTCTCCCAAATGTGAGTTTTAACTTTCCCTGTCACCATAATAATTCTCTATGGTCATTGTTTTTCTTTGTTGCTTTTTGCTCATGGTGTTTGCATTTTCCTGGCTTTTAAAGTTGATCTCTGCTTCTGGGGCACAGGGGCCACTGTCTCATACTTCTTGTGCTGGGGGCTAAGGGCCTGGTTACTGGCTTTGTGTGCTGGGGCCTCAGGTGCTGGCGACTGGACGCCGTAGTGGTCTGGTAGCTTACCTGGTGGCGGTGGCTGGTGCCTGCCGAGGTCAGGTAAGGTTTTTCTGTGTTTCCCCAGGGTTACCCTGAAGCTTGCTAAAGTGGGGCTGGGGTTGGAGGTGGTCTGGCTGCTGGAGATTGCCTCCTCAACCAGAGCTGTGCTAGAGCAAGGGTAGGTTCAGCTGCTGGTAGATGCCTGTCTGCGGGTGCACATGGTAGTTCTTCATACTGGTGTCTGCTGATTCCCCTGGCTATGTCAAGGCATGTGGAGGTCTTGGTGTTGGTGCTTGCTTGCTCTGACAGCTTGGGGCTCAGGATCTCCTGCTGGTTTGCTGAGGTTGGGATTGCTGCTGGCTTACTGGAATGTCTCCTGTCCTGTACTGGTCCCCTTCAGCCATAGGAAGAGGGACCTTTCCTGTTAATCTCCTTAGCCTCTCAAGTCAAAAGACTGTTACACCTCATGTTTCTGCTGGCTCTGCTATTCCAGGAGTTTTCCTGGGGTGACATTTTCTGGCTTTTTCAAGGTCGTTAAGGGAGAGTGAGAGCAACTTACTGCTTACTCCACCATCTTGGCTCCCAGAAGTCAAAATAGGTGACTTTCAAACATTCTGTCTATGAGCTGAAAGCTCCAAAAGCCACGACTGCCACTGTTGCTGCAGATTCTGTTCAAGGGTCTTCCTCTTTTAGGAAGCACCAGATTTCATGGTTTGGAGGAATGATAGGATAAAAGTTCAGAAAAAAGGAAGTGGTTGCAATGAGTCAATCAAATATTCTCTGAGTTTGGATGTGAAATGGAGGTTTATAAAATATGATTTTAAAAAATGTTCAAAGTGGTAAAGAATATGCCAAATATTAACCAGTCTTACAAATGTAGAAGCAGCTGAAATAAAAATCTACCCTTAGTAATGGCTAAAATGATATTCCAAGTTCAGTGGTAAAGCATTCAATAAATGAATATCTTTCTGCATGTGAGGCACAAATTCACATTGCTTGCCACCAATTAAAGGCAGACTTATGCTAATAGAGACAAAATTAAATATTATTTAATATCCATTCTCCTTTTGGTTTAACAACAAATAGGGTACAAATTAGATCTCTTCTTTTGATTGACAGATTAAGTTGACTGAAAGTTTATTTAACAAAGTTTCTGGCCTAATCATCAAAGAGAATAGTTTTTCCCCTAGATAAAACTGAAAAATAAAATTTGCCACATCATTATTGGATAATTACTTTGTCATCAGATCTCTCTTCTGAGAACCATAGTTCTATCTGCCATGTAATTTGTTCCATTTAGTTTAACTCTAGATCTGATAATTCTTTTTATAATGGTGTATAATTTATTAAAATATTATGCCAATTTCATTAGCAGTTCAAAACCTGAAAACTATCTTTTTAACAATCTATAATAATTTCATTATGTTATGTTTTCCTTTGTAAATTTCCATAATTGGAGGTGGGTTAGGAAGTATATTATCAAATATGAAAATGCACTGATAATTATTTGAAGTGCTTTTCTTTTGTTGCCCTTAAATGAGTGTGTGATTATGTGAGTGTGTGTGTGGGCGGAGGTGGGGGGTTTAAATTATTTTGTACATTCATGCCTACATGCTAAGGCAACCTTTATATAGACAAAATGAGTAGAATGTGGGAAATTCTCAATATTCTCTAGACTGATCTTGGAAGTTTGAGCCAAGATGGTGGAGAAAAGGCAGCAATTCACCTGAGCTCTCCCCTAAACTCCTCTGAATACCATTAAATAATATTATAAAACAATTCCTGGAGAACCCACGAAAGGATGGGATGAAATAATTTTCCAGCCAAAGACAACTTAGAAGGTTAGCAGGAATGGCCTGTTGTACCTGGGTGACAATGAAGCACAGGCTGCACCAGCACAAACCCAGCCCCACCAAACTAGGAGTAGGCCTTGAGAGTCATTCAGTCACCAGTGGCTCTAGCTGCTTCCAGAGCTTTCAACCCACAGACAGTAAGAGGGCCAGGGTCAGAAGGAAATTACAGGGGTCTATTTGCTAGCACTGAGGCAGGACTCTGTTGCTTTGCCTATACTCAGAACCACGTTGCAGTCATGGGTGGCAGTCTCACTGTGAGGAGGAGCATAGCACACCAGAGCTT
>JAQQSZ010001796.1:0-14959 GCA_028646595.1 Phalanger gymnotis | reverse complement strand
GTGAAGCAAGGAGGAACTTCAGCAGTACTGCAGTTTATTTTGTTTGTGGTTCAGACCTGTGGTTTCATTGGTATAGAGAACTCCTGTTGAGGAAACTCCCTCCACCAGCTGTTCTTACTAAAGTTAAGTCACTTGTGCAGGGTCATACATTCAGTAAGATTTAGAGGTGGGACTTGAACTCAGCTCTTCTTGATTTCAAGGCTGGTTTTCTCTCCACCATGCCATGTTGATTCTCTTGAGATTTATAAGGAATGGATAATTTCAGGAGTTGTTTTCCTCTTAAGTTTATGTAGTTATCACCCTGTTATGTTCTTTCACACATACGTACATGTCAGTACTTCAATGTATTTGTAATCGCGTAGTGTAGGCACTCCATCTAATGTATCCTATTCATGCCTTCTCATCTTGTGATTGTTATCCATGACCTCTCATAAATCTTTTGTAGAAAATTCATCTGATATTTTGAAAACCTTTCTCTAGATCTTTTAACATTCCATGTTAATGTAGTAAATTGACAAAAATGACTGAAGAAGAGAATTTTCCATGTTGGAAAGGTTGTAGAAATATGGATACACTAAGGCATCATTGGTGGAGCTGTAAATTGGAAGTCAATTTTGAGTAATGCAAAGAAAGTGACTGAACTCTGGCCTAGAGTACTCTTTACTATGTATGTATATACCCCAAGGAGTTTAGTGACTAAAAGAAAAGTTCCACAGACACAAAAATATTTATAATGGCAGCCATCAATCAATAAACATTAAGCTCCAGGCACTGAACTAAGCATTGGGGATACAAATCCAAAAATTAGATAGTTCCTGCCTTTGAGGAACTGTCTGTCTAATGGGGAAGGAGAAAACACAAAAAGCAGCTGAAAAGCAAAGGGGTAGGAGTGGGGTGTGGTTAGTGGCTGAGGAAGGTACACAACACAGAGCCGTGGTAGGTGAGAAATGAGATGTCTGGCCTGAGCTTTCTTCTTAAGTGGTGTTTTGGTATTAGTGGCCTCACCATCCAGTGACAGACCTGAGGTGGCATGCCAAAGCAAGGCTAATGGAATCTTTTATAAGGTGATGAGGAAGTCGCTCAGAAGTCCCAAGGTAGTGCAGCCAGGTGAGCAGCAAGGAACTGGAAGCAAATAGCTGCCCAGCAATAGGGAATGCCTCAACAAACTGTGGAACCTCAATGGAATGGAATGATTACTGTGATGTAAGGAATAGCAAGCATGGAGAATAGAGAGGGAACGTGAGCTAATAGAAAAGAAAATAAGCAGAACTGGGAAGACAGTATACACAATAACAATAGTTGGCATTCATAGAACTCTTGCTCTGTACCAGGCACTGTGCAAATATGATCACAGAGGATGACTACCCTGGGAGGTAGGTGCCATGATTATCTCCATTTTACAGATAAGGAAACCGAGGGAGACAAAAAGTAAGGGACTTGCCCAGGGACGTAGAAGTAGTGTCTGAGGCCAGATTTGAATTTAGGTCTTTATGACTCCAGGTTCATTGCTCTATCCACTGCTCTGCCAGCTGCCTCAGTGATTACAACAATGTAAACTACAACCAAACAAGTGAAATCTGAATGCTGCAGAATTATGACTGGGCAAGTTTGGCTGTAAAGGAGATATATGAACATATGTCTCCTTCCTCTTTTCAGGAGTAGGTGTTCATGTGTGTGGAATATGACTTTTAACTTTTAAGAGACTTTTTGGGTTTCTTTACTAATTTTAGAGACTTTATTTCATTCTCTTTCTTTATTATAAAGCATTGCCCTGTGAAAAGGGCTTGAGGGAAGAATGTGGGAAATGTACATGCTACAAAAACAAAAATATTACTAACTTTAAAAGGTACCAGCATACAACTTCAGCTTTCTATCAATGTTGTCCATCCTTTTCTAATTACGAATTTTTTAATGCCTCCCTCATCCTCTACGATAGGCTTCCTTGATAATAATAGTCTACATTTATAACCATTGCCCTTTTAAGTTACTTGTTAACTTTCAGAGATTTTGATCCTTGCAAGACTTGCATTCACACAGGCATCATTGGGAGAATATTAGTGTTAAAAAGCTTGGGAAACACATTGGAATTGTTGAAAGTACTCAACAGTTTACAATATGCTAATTAATCTGACTTCTTACTCTTTTTTTATCTTAGGACCAACTTACTATTCATCTGCAGTTCCTGACCAGTATATACACATATATACAGTATAGACATATTAAGAGACTAACATCTAACTGTATGCCATGGTCCGGACAATAGACATTTCTCATCTGTTGTTTCCTGTGTAGATTTTTAATATCTTTTGAAAGTTCATGTATCTTTCTGAGAAGGTCCTCAGGAATGAGCGTGATCTAGTAAAAAAGAATGTACAGAATTTGGAGTCAAGGGGCCTGAGTTCAAGTCTCCCAGCAGTGCTTCTTTCTGTTAGTGTGATTTTAAGCAAGTTGTTTAAGTTCTGGGCCTCACTTCCCTTTGTAAATGAGGCATCCAGTTTTAGGAGTTCTGATTCCATCCTAATCTTAACATTTTCTATGGGAGGGAGGCAGGTCAGAGCATAATACTATAATCTGTGATTTTCCCACCCAGTTGTTCTTTAGGATATCTTGAAAATCAGTCCCTCAGTTTTTTCAAAATCGTATCACTTCCATCATGGATTTCTTGACATGGGCCTGATCTTCATCTTTCTGGCCATTTCTTCTGAGAAAGGGCAGGGCAGGGTGGGTGCATATTGAGGATTGAGATGTCCAAAAATTATTTTCTTTTTCTCTTTGGTGCTGTCACTTCTTAATTGAATATTACTGGCCTTCAGAGTACATGTGAGTGCCCGAAAAAAAAAGTTGTGTGACTCGTGGTCCTAACTTCGGCAACAAATTATAGTTCTAATCTGTATGTGCTCCCATTGAGAAAATTTTTTCCTTTCTCTTTTCAGATGAAGGTGAGAAGTCAGAAACTGGGATCTTTAATGATTCCACCCATTCTGCTATACAAGGGGATAACCAGTCTTTCCTCAGCCACAATTCACTGCCTGAGACTTCTACAAATATTGAAGGTTTGTTTAGCCGGAAGAAGTTCCTTGTTGTGGGTTTTAGTGAAGAAGATGAATCTTTCATTGTCGACGTTATTAAAGAAAATGCTGGAAAAATTCTGCCCCTCCAAAGCAGAACTATTGCTGACTATGCTGTGGTTCCTTTACTGGGGTGTGAAGTGGAGTCAACTGTAGGAGAAGTTGTTACAAATACATGGCTGGTAAGAGGAAACTAGCAGTTGAAACATCAGCAAGTAACATTGTTAGAAATAGACAGTGATCAGAATTTGTGATTGAAGGATAGCTGTGAACACATTGGTTGTTGATTGTTGTTGCATATACAGTTCTGATGTAATAAAAGATTTTATGCTGAGCACTCTTGGGTAAAAATTCAGAAACAAAGCCAAATGTTGTAACTTAAGAAGTCATTGGTTTAAAAAGTGACCATTCTATGGGGGAAAGGGAGGTGCAGAGAGATGCAATTGTAAAACATGGTTTAGTGACCTAACATGAGGGCCAATCTGATGGATACAAATATTCTCATCTAATGAACTAGCTTTAATAAATCTTTGTTCTGTGTGCTGGAGGGAATTTTTTTTATGAGATCTGTTATTTCATTGCTTTAGTGAACTGCTGATGAGGAAACTCCCTTTATTGAGGCCTCAGATTCTGAGAAGTTAAGTGATTGGCCCAGGGTTACCCAGACAGTAGGTATCAGAGGCAGGACTTGAACGCAGGTCTTTCTGACTCCAAGGCCGGCCCTCTATCTACTATTCTTGTTTACTTCTTAATTGAAAGTTTTTCCTATATTTATTCTCAGTAAAGGGGTGTGTGTGTGTATGTTTGTGTGTGCATATGCATGTGTGAATACATATAGATTAAAATTATGTTGAGAATAAATAAAATCAAATTTTGCACTGATATAATTAATGGTTCCCATTTAGACTAGTTTTTATAACTGAACTTACATTACACCGTGATACCTCATTCCTGTTTTTGTTTTCTCTCTTGTAAGATTACTTGTGTTGAACAACAAAATCTTTTTGATCCGGAATCAAATCCACTCTTCACACCAGTACCAGTATTGAAAGGAAATGGTACTCTTTTAGGAAATTGTGTTCTTTCATTCAGTCAATTTGTTGGAGCAGAGAAGGATTCCTTGGTATATATAGCAAGCCTGCTTGGAGCAAGGTAGGCCTTCTCATTAGCATTTAACCTTGTGTACTCTAAAACATGCAAAATAGAATTTGTCTTTGTCCTCTGTACATTATATGTGTGTAAAGTAATGGTGCAAAGGGAGTACTATTTGAATGAGCCATACATACTATGGTATGAATCACTGAAATTTACCTATGCCTCTGCACCATTCCGGGCCACCTCTCCCATGTCTTATATTATCTCCACCTGAATGAATGTATTGTTGGCACCTCAAATTTGACGTGTCCAAAACAGAACGGAAATTAGGGTTAACCACCCTTAAACCTGCCCCACCGCTAAAACTCTCCTGTTTCTGTTGGTGGCTCCATGATTTTCCCAGGCACCAAGATTTGAAACTCCAAAGGCATCTTCTCTCTTAGCTCCCCATATCATTTGCTAAACCTACCAAGTCTTCGTTATAGCAGCTTTTGCATTCCTTCTCTTCATATTCCTTTCTGCTCAGAAATGTTGTCATTTACCCTGCTCTTCCACACTCTCTCCTCACCTTTGGAACCCTACCCAGGACGAGTGCAATCCTGATTGGTGTGAATGAGAGCAAACCCACCTAACTCACTCTCTCTAGCTACTGCCAGCTAACATAGGGGCTCTCCTCTGCTAGTGCTAGTGATTCTAGAAGGGCCTGGACAGCAGAGATTGGCTCCACTCACCGTTCTTGTGATTCCCTAGAGCAAAACTTTGTCTCCCCTATTAGAATGGGAGTTTCTTGAGGGCAGGAATTGTCTCACATTTGTATTTATATCCTCAGCTCCTAGCATAGTGCTTTTTGCTCATTCCTTTTTTCCAGTCATACTGCCACTACCATAATTTAGGCCCTGATTACCTGAACCATTGTAACAGCCCTCAGTTGACCTTCCTGCCTCCAGGCTCTTCCCTCTCCAATCCATCCTTCACTCAGCTGTAAGAATAATCTCGCTGAAGCACAGGTCTGATCATGTCATTCATTCACTGATTCAGAAACCTTTGGTGACTCCCAACTCTCTGTAGTATAAAATACAAGATCCTTAGCCCAGCATTTAAGGTGCTTCCCATTCAGCTTCCAAATTTCCTTTTGTAGCCTTAGTTCCTAACATTCCTTTTTATACATTCTTTTCTCCCAAGCTCCCATTCTGCCACAGTGCATTCCAGCCCAGGTGGTCCATGTGCCTTGAATACAGTCCTTACCTCCATCCTTGAGGATTTTTCTTCACTATTCAGCTCCCCTGTTCTTCTCTAGGTGTCCTTCCCTGGTTTCTCCCACCCACTCTTCATCCTATTATGCATTGTCTAGATCTCTCCTTTGTCTCTCTTGTCTGTTCTTTCTGTGTTTTTTACTTATCTGTGTCCTGGCCCTGTCTGCCCCTCGCTACCCTTTCACCAGTAAAATGTCAACATCTTCTTGGGAAGATTTATGGAAAGTGATACCGACTTACATTTCTCTCTCTAGACCACATTGCCTCTCAGTAAGCTGCTACATGGCTATCAGGCTAATTTGGAAAATTACTTCAGAATATACTTTTCTCAGCCCCTAATGGGAGTTTGAGGAGAAAATGTAGCTTTTTAGGTACTGTTCACGTTTTCTCAGGCAGATAATCTGAACACTTCTGCCCAAGTGTTCAGTTTCCTATTTCAGATAGGCACAAAGCAATTTGGGTGTGGTTGTATTGTATATTCTCTTGTCTATAAGCTTCCAAGCTCTCTGCAGGTTTAAGTGTCCTCCCTAATACCTAGCAGAAAGGCATCCTGCTGTTTTGGTTTTGGTGTCCCATCCCATTCCATTCCTTGAGGGGTGGTAAGTAGGTAAGTAATTGCATAGGCTAAAATATTTAATACTTTTGGGAATATTTGCATTTTGAACTTTTTTTTTAAATAAGTGATTATCTCTGGTAGTTTTGTAGCATTCTGGGTTTTTTAGTCAGAGGAACTTAGCTGTATCTTGTCCAGCCTCCTAGGTTGTTTGCTTCTAGCCCAGATAAATTACTGTATTAGCCAAGTCAGCTCATTAAATGTCTGCATTAACAATTTCAGAGTTCAAGAATTCTTTGTGCGCAAGGACAGTCAGAAGAATGATATGCTTGCCAGTACCCATCTTATAGTGAAACAGCCAGATGGCTCTAAATATCAGGCTGCACAGAAGTGGGGATTACCTGCAGTGTCTATGCATTGGATATTGGAGACTGCTAAGTTGGGGAAGAGAGCTGACGAATGCAAGTTCATGGTTGGAAATCTAAGCAAACAAGGTTGCCAGTTTGACTTTGTTTTGTTATGAGTATTTATCACTAGTTGATTCATGGGGTCATAGATACGCTAGTTCAAACCCTCTTATTTTACAAATGAAACTCACCCAAAGCAGCATTGATTTACCAAATGACTATGTGCCGGGTAGTCAAAAACAAAAATGAAAAACAGCCTCTGTTCCCATAGATCTTATATTATGTTGTTGGAGCACAACAACTTGGTGGGAGGGAAACTGAATTATATTATGTCTCTGTCCTAGGAAAGAGCTTTGATTTTTGCTTTTGCAGTTTGGGCACTTGTATTTTAAAGTCCAACTAAAGCCTAATAGGTTACTCTTTTTTTTAATTGGTTTTTTTTTTGGCAGGTTACTCTTTTAAATTATATTTGAGGTTGGAAATATAGCACAGATAATTTTCATCATCTGTAACCCCCAAGATATACAATGACTTAAGGATGTTTCCATAATCTCTCAAAAAAAAAATTTTAAATAGCTGCATTAGAACAAGAACAAGTGGTAAAAATGGAAGGTCTGGTTTTTATTTAGTGTTGCCACCATGCAATTAAAATAAAATGGAATCTTTTCTGTTAGGAGCCCTTTATCTCTTTTAGTGTTGTGGATCCCTTTGGTTGTCTGCTGATGTCCATGGCCTTTGGACCCATTCTGAGGATAATGTTTTTAAATGCTAAGCGTAAAAAACATGGGATTACTTGGGAAAACAATTATATTGAAATAGAAGAAAGTTTATTTTTTTAAGTTCACAGACCCCACATTAAGAACCCTTGTTCTGTAACATCTCTTCATTGGTGTTACTTCAGAACAAATTGTTGAAAAGTCAGAGTTAGAGAAAAGTTCTAGGAACTGCTCTCTGAACAGGGGACATTTTCCAAGACAGTTGGGAAATTCAACAAATGTGACATGAAAACCTAACAACTTTGATCAAATTATTAAACTTTCATTGTTTCTCCAAAAACATAAGCAACCTATGCTTTCATTCTTCGTAGTTATAAATATGCAGCAACTTCAATTATATATTTGATTCTGCCAATGACTCACAGACATTTAACACCTGCCTGCCTTACCTGCAGGCATAAGATGTCTTGTGAGTATCATTCAGTCATAATAATAATGAAAAGAAATTGAATAAAGGAGAGCACATTATATTGTGGACTTTAGTTGTCTCACAGAAAGATGTATAAATTACATTGATTATATTCACTTTAAGCTGTATTTTAAAAATACAGATTGCTAAAGAATGTTTTTGAAAGAGCACTCTTCTGTTTTTTTTTTTTTCCTAGAGGTGGATTGAGCCAACAGAATTTCTAAAAGAACTATTTTCAATGATACAGAAGTGAACCTGTTCTAGCACACATTCATTGCTGAAAGCTACCCTGTTATTGTAAGGGTATAATAAAATAAGTGCAACATACCTCCTTCCTTTCCTTGGAAAGGTGTCGGTCACTGTGAGTGTGGAATGTTGCATCCATTCTCAGTTCTTGTCACTGAGCTTGGCTTTACTGTTATAGGGGGCAGAGGCTGTTATATCCAGAAGTAACGTACATAAAAACAAAAGATGGGGGCAGCTAGCTGGCACAGTGAGTAGAGCACCGGCCCTGGAGTCAGGAGGACCTGAGTTCAAATTCGGCCTCAGACACTTGACACACGTACTAGCTGTGTGACCTTGGGCAAGTCATTTAACTCCAATTGCCCTGCCAAAAACCAAAAAAAAAAAGATGTCAAGGAAAAAGGAAAATAAATGGACCATACTCGATGTTGAGACCCATGTGTTTGATAGGACTTTAGGTTTTAGATGGGGGGTTTGGGGTTGAGGGCATTATTGGTTCATATTTGTATTATTTCTCTTAATCCTGCAGCAGAAAGTTTTGAAACTCAGATGACAGTAGACAAGACTTACTCAGATACTTCAGAGAATTCTAGCATGGTCCTGGAACCTGAAAGAAGACCAACTGTTACACCTTTAGATGTAAACAGGTTCCGGAGTAAAACTTTTCATACTGTGATCTCACAACACACTAGAAAATCCTCAGCCCCTCCTGTTGAAGTACAACCACTTCAGAAAGAGCCTTCTCTGCATCTTGACACACCATCTAAATTTCTGTCCAAAGACAGACTCTTCAAACCTTCTTTTGATGTAAAGGTAAGAACTCATTGGCTAATATTGTCAGCCTTGTAGTTTGAATGTTAACACCAAATGCTCCAGAAAGAAGTGGTCCTAAATGTGCCGAAACAGTTACCTTCTTAGAGGATTGCATTAAGAAGAGCACAAGGGAATACTTGTCTTCTTAAAAACAAAATTTCGATGTCAAAAAACTCCAGTCTCCATAGTCCATCAGTATTTATTTTAGAAGTCAACTCACATGTGCTGGAATGATGGCCTAAAGCTTCCAATGGACTATAATACATAAGGCCACAATTTTCAAACCTAACAGCCTAAGACACACAAATGCTTTGTCCTGGCATGTATGTTCAGACAGTTAGGAATTCACCTAACTACGTAGCCAACCCCTTCGCCTAAAACCAAGAAGAGAGAGAGATCCAACCCTTGCTACTGGAATTACAAATTTGAATTCTAAATGTATTTACCTAAAGAATCATTATTGCACGTGGTGGTTAGGTTCTCTACCACTAATATATTTCAGAAATAGTAATGTGCTAAACGGACTTTGGGAGGATTGATTTAGGATCCTAGCCACTATTTCTAATACTGGAATTTGGAGTGTTTTTTCCTGTCAAGTAATCAAATCTATATGAGCACCTGTGGAGTGTTTCCTATTTGGAGATGGCCTATGTTCCTAACCAGCCTAAAGAATATTTCAGAAAATGACAAGCGCTTGGCTGAAATTAAGAAATTTTTATCTGATTTCTCCCAGTCTGTAGTCCAGGGACGCTAAATTAAAAGGAAATTCATTTTGGTATGCCTGTTGGAAGTGAGCTTGTGCTTGGTCTTTGTGATGACCTCTTGTCTGTTTTCATATACATTTTGAATGACGTCAGGCATATTTCTCTAGATTTTAAATGTGCCATTTTCTTCCCTTTTGGGTCTTGGAATCCTCCTTTTCTCCAAGACTCATTAGAGATGACCAGCAGGAGTTTTGTGGTCACATCTACAAATCCTGTCAATCAGTCAATTAGCATCAATTAGAGCCTCCTCTGTGCTGGTCAGTGTGCTGCACAAGAACCACTGTGGACAATAGTGGCTCCTAGAGGGGCTTTTTCGTGTGACTGACCTGACATTGGGGGGAAGGGGCAGCGCTCTTATTTTCTTGCAACCTCTTTGTCTTGGTTTCTCATCAGTGCTTACTGCACAGTATCTGTTTTGCATAGTAGGAAAATCATTGTCTTAATGAAGAAAATAGGGACAAAACAGGAGTCAGCCTCCTTTCTGTTATTTGTTTTAAACTATGCCTTTTTCCCAGTTTACCCTCCTTGTTCTTCATTTTTTAAAAAGTAAAAGCTTTTGAATATCTAGCATTTTTCACAAGCCTCAGCTCATTTTAGCTACCCTTATGTTAAATAACATTGAAAAGAGTGCTAGACTTGGGTTCAGGATGACCTGGGTTTGAATCCCAGCTCTACTTTTACCTATAAGACCGCAGACAAGGGATTTAACATTTCTGGGCCTCAGTTTCTTCATCTGTAAAATGGGAATAATAATACCGAGACAACCAGTTATTTTTTATTATGATTTATTTTTAGTTTTCAACATTCACTTCTGTTAGATTTCGAGTTCCAAATTTTCCCCATCTCTCACCTTCCCCCAACCCCAAGATGACATGCATTCTGATTACCCCTTCCTCCAATGTGCCTTCCCTTTTATCTCCCCCACCCCCTTTTCTTATCCCTTTCCCCTTCTATTTTCCCTTAGGGTAAGATAGATTTCTATACCCCATTGCCATATACAACTGATTCTTTTGTAAACCTTCAAGCACAGTCTAAACATGAGTTTTGGTTATTCTTATTGTATTCATCCTTCCATTTTTTAATATGTATCCTTTCTTAATACATTAAAAAGCAGGCAACTTGATGCATTAGAACACCTGAGACAAGGGTTTGAAAATGCTAAAATGTTTCCTTGCTATGAGGCCATGTGTAAGTCATTTGACTTCTAATATTGCTCTACTGTAAAGGTGGTTGTGATGAAGATATTGTGAACCACACTCTTATAGTTCTTTTGGCTAATGGGATTTATATTCATTCACACAGTGAGTAAGTGATGATTATATATTTCCTATTTCAGTTACTTATTTCTGGGGCCCTAGTGAATAAATACGGCAGACTAGTAAAATTTTTTCAGGCTTGATTTTTTATTTTTGAGTAAGAGGATTTTTAAAAATGTTTTAAGCAGCCTTGGTTTTTTAAATGTCGTTCTTTTTCTCAATTAATTTATTTTTAGTTTACAACGTTTAATTCCACAAGCTTTTGAGTGCTAAATTTTCTCCCCCTTCCCAAGACGGCATGCAGGCTCTACATATACATTCATATTAAACATTTTCATGTTAGTCATGTTGTAAAGAAGAATTATAACCAGAGGAATGAACCATGAGAAATAAGAAACAAAACAAAAAAAGAGAGCAAATAGTATGCTTTGACTGGCATTCAGACTCCATAATTCTTTCTCTGCATGTGTATAGCATTTTCCATCATGAACCTTTTGGAGTTGTCTTAGAACCTGGCATTGCTGAGAAGAGCCAAGTCTATCAAAGTTAGTCATCGCTCAGTAAGGCTGTAACTATGTACAATGTTCTCCCAGTTCTACTTCCCTCACTCAGCATCTGTTTATATAAGTCTTTCCAGGTTTTTCTGTAGTATGCCCAGCAGACTTGGTTTTTGAACAATCTGCTATAGTACTTCAAACAATACTGCCCTAAAATCTGAATGTTTCCCACTTTGTCATATATGGAATATGTATTTATTTCAAGCTAAGTAAAAAATTTGGAATGTAAAAATCACCAAGTAACGATATAGCTAAAGTAATCTGTTTCCTGTCAATAGGATGCACTGGCAGCCTTGGAAACTCCATTAGGTCCCAGTCAACGATGCAGAAGAATGAGTACCCCACTTTCTGAAGTCATTGGCAAGAACTTGAAACTTGCTCTGGCAAATAGCACTCGCCACACAGTAACTCTTACTGCTAGCCCTGTGCTGAAAGATGCCCAAGCAGAAAAGGTAGATTTGGGTTACTTAACAGTAGAAGGGATGTTACATAATAATGTGGTTTGAAATGTTATTTATGGTTGATTCTTTGTTTTTTTTTTTTATATACAGGAGGAAGACCCCAAACCACTTCACAATGTAGTTATATGTGTTAGTAAAAAACTCAGTAAGAAACAGAGTGAACTTAATACTATTGCAGCATCCCTTGGGGCAGATTACAGGTTCGTGTTTATTTAATGATGCATCCCATGCCCTTCTGTCTTTCACAGATTGAAGCTTCGATCTCTTCTCCTCATTCTCAAATCCTTAACCTCTCCCTATCAACTTCTTCTTTCCTACTGTCTTCAAATATGCCCAAGTCTCCTTCACCCTTAGAAGACCCCTGTTACCTTCCTCAAACTATCACCCTTCATTTGCTCTCCTTACTCCTCACCCCTTTGCAATCAGCTTCTGACTTCATCATAGTGATTCGTGATCTCTTGATCACCGGATCCAATGGCCTTTTCTCAGCTGTAGCCCTTCTTGCTGTGTCTGCTTCATTTTATGCTATTGCCCAACATCTTTTGCTGGATGTCCCATGACATTGCTCTCTTGGAGTTCACCTTTAGTCTCTTCAGCTGATTCATCATCCAGACCTTGCTCCCTCACTATAGATGATCCCCTTTTCCTCTTCTAGACACTCTTCTCATCTTCCTCTGTTCTCTTTCTCAGTAACTCATCAGCTCCCATGGGTTTAATGGTCATCTCTTTATACATAGCTCCGAGTCTTTCCCCTGATTTTCAGTCTGACATTGCCATTTACCTTTTGGATATGTCAAGCTGATGTCCAAGGGCCATCTTTTTAAGACATCCAAAGCCGAACTGATTATTTTTCCCCAATAAGTCTCCCCTTTTCCAAATTTTCCTGTTTCTCTTGAGGGCACCACCATTCTTCCACTCTCCTGGATTAGCAACACGAGTGTTGGTCCAGGAGGACTTCTCATTCTCTCTCACCCTGCTATCAAGTCAGTTGCCAGTTCTTCTTTCTACTTGCCTAGCATCTCATTGGAAGTTTAAGATTTTGGCAGTGACATTCTTGGGACTTTTCATGTCAGTAGTTTTCATTTCAAGGTTTCTTTCAGGAGATTATTGGATTCTTTTCTCTTTTTACATTGCCTCCTTGTTTTAATATTTCTGAGCAATTTTCTTTAGAGATTTCTTAAAATATGACATGCTGGTTCTTTTTTTGTCATAGGATTCAGGTAATCCTATGCTTCTTAAGTTCTCCTTGGATCTATTCTCCAGATCAGTTGTTTTCGATGTGAGAGGTCTTATATTTCCTTCTGTTTCCTCATTCTTTTGACTTTGGTTTAACAATTCTTGTCTCCTGAAGTCATTCATTTCCATTTGGACTACTCTGATTTTTAGGGAATTTGTCACTGGGATAAGGTTTTATGCTAACTCTTCTGTTAGGCTGTTGATTCTTTACTAATTCTTTCCTCCATAGCTTTCATTTCTTTTATATTTTTTATTAATTTCCTTCATCAATTCTCTTAAAATTTTAAATTGTTATTGTGAGTACACTGTTTTTTTTTTCTTTGAGGTTCTGATTATAGGTATTTTTGAGTTACTACTCTCTTCCAGGTTTATGTTTTGCTCATCTCTGTGATGGGTCAAAAACGTGAATTGGTGTTGCCTTCAACAAAAATAGGAAAGGGGAGATTTAACAGGAAAGACAAAGTGAGGAGAAAAGTTAAAAGTTTTTTAAGGAATTTTGTAGTAAGAATCACTCTGAATTGTGAATGCACAGGCAGCCTGCAAGAGACTACAAAATTTCCCCCAAATTGCCCCAATTTTCATACCTTTGATCAAATAAGTCTGGCTTCTTTTCTTCACCAAACATTGTTCCCCAGTTGACGTATTAGCAACTAAAGTCCTTTTCTTATCCTAAAGACATTCTGTTTTTGAGAACATCCAGAGTTCTTGCAGTTTATCAGCAGCTCTGCAACCCTCTGGGTCAGCACAAATTATTTTCCCTTATGGCAGCATTCTGTCATAGTCCCACACAAATTTAATCCTTCATGTGACATTAGATCATTTTTTTTCTTTCCTCATTTTTGTGCTTATTGTGCCTTAAGATTTGAATTCTACGTCTCCCCTACTCTGGAGATGAAGTGAAGTTGAGGACTTTTCCTTCCCTTACGGTCTTTAGGCCTTTTTCTTCCCCTCTACTGTCATTAGGTTTAGTTGAAACTTTTTTCTTTGGATGAGGAGAAAGAGGAAAGAGAAGCTTTTTCCTTAATCTTCAGTCAAAGCCAAGAATGCCCCCCTCTCTGATTTTCTGGAGGAGGAAAGAAGTTGAGGTCCTTTTCTTTCCTAGCCTTTCTTTTTTAATTATTAGCCATAACAAAAGTTTGGTTTTTGGGTTGTTTTCTTTCCTACGCCAAGGTGGGGGGTTTTCCTTAATGCCTAGGTTTGGGAGGTTTTGCTTGTTTTAATTTTAGCCCTGAAGTCTGTTGGTTTCAGTTTTGAGAATTTCTTCCTACTCAGACCAGTGAGTAATAGCTTTACTTTCACTTTTATGTTGAGTCTGAAGCCTTTCACTTTCATCCCTAAAGGGATCTAGGGTCTTATTTCCTGATTATTATCTAAAGGATGGGTTTTTTAGTAATAGTCTTGTTTAATGGTGGGATAGCTGATCTCTACTATTTCTTTCTACTCCACCCTCTTTCATCCTACTCCACCCTCTTGGTCCCGTTTTCCTGAAGTAGCTTTTGTCATACTTGATACCATGTTTTTACTTAGCCTTAGAAATATCTAAACAGAAATATGGTTAAAGAGCATTCAATGGAAGTTGGTTATGAGTTCCCAAAATAGGCAGTTTACTCATTTAGAAGAATCAGAATTGTTCATGTATCTATCCCTAGCTCTCCAACATTCTGAAGTAGTTAATGTTTTAGAAGCATAGATTTGAAGAGGCTTTAAGAGATGAGCTACTCCAAACCCTTGCCTTTGAGGCAAAGAAATGTTCAAACTAGTCTGTGAGATCTACAAGTGTTAAGTGTCTGAAATGTGCATGGGGCTTACAAATACAAAGAATAAAACAGTTTCTGCTTGCAAGGAGCTTAGGTTCTAGGGGAGGGGCCGAGAGCTATGTGTCAGAACATATGTAGCATAAATATAAAGTTGATAAATACAAATATATACAGAGTAGTTAAATTCAAGGTATTTTGAAACTGAGAACATTAGTGGTTGGGGAACCAGGAAAGAGCTACGTAAAGAAGATGGTGAGTGAACTGTTTCCAAAAGGAAGAAGAGAAGGACTCTAGGAAGTAGAGGTAAAGAA